>JAOEHI010000021.1:4255315-4282127 GCA_025447815.1 Percopsis transmontana
TGTGTGTGTGTGTGTGTGTGTGTGTGTGTGTGTGTGTGTGTGTGTGTGTGTGTGTGTGTGTGTGTGTGTGGCACGCTCACATTTGTGTTTAATAAGGCTCCACGCCACCTGAAACGCTCATCCAGCCAGCCAGCCAGCTCTCGTCAAGGCTGTTTCCTGCAGGGCTCTCGGGTCACGACTGTCTTCAATGATGTCTCCTTCAGCACCACGGACAGCTCCACCTGTCTCCACTCCGTCCAACAGCTGGGACGTCTCATGTCAGTGTGGATGATATACCTGATTGGCATGGTCCATTCTCCCTGATCTAAAAGAATTGGATCTTTTATGGTTAAGTGTGAAACACCTTAAGAAACACCCTCTCCAGTTCACCCAACCTCTGGTGGATTAAACTTCTGGGAGAAACGTTCCAGGACACGCAGCACTCTCACACACTTCACATTACGATGGATAGACAGACAGATCTATAGATAGAGAAACAAAATAGGCGCCCATGAAGCCAGATTTAGCATGTTTGCGTGCATGTGTTTGCGTGCGTGCGAGTGTTTGTGCAGGCTGAGGCACAACAGTTGCAGCAAGGGGGATGCAAATGAAAGAGGGGATAATGAGACAACTGGCAAAAGAGATGTAGACAGACACAGCCAGACAGACACACTTACACATAGATGGACAGAAGCTAATAGAAGTGGGGCGGAGAGTGTTAGCATCGGAGTTAGGCAGAAACACATGAAGAAGGAGAACATACAGAGAGAGAGAGGGAGAGAGAGAGAGAGAGAGAGAGAGTGGGAGGGTGCAGACAACAGAAGGGGAAAACCTCCTCTCCGGCGAGGATGATGTCAGTCTGCAGCTCTGAGCCCCGGGTCCCTGACTCTCGACAGGCGAAAGACTCTCTCTCTTCCAGTGAGACAGACCGAGAGAGAGTGTGAGAATGAGAGAAGACGCACAAAAGAGAAACAAAGAAGAAGAATATAAAAGCGTGCAGGTGCGTATAGAGCAGCGTCGACGTCTATTTTAAGATCTAATTCATTAGCTTTGTTTCGTGACGTGTCGTTCTGTCATGCTTTAAGACGTGCTGGTATCTTTTTTAAACGCCTTTGTGTCAATGCAGCCCCTGAAGTGTGAATGTCTGTGTTTAGATGTGTGAAAGTGCGTGTGGTATTCCTTACTATAGCCCATATCTGTGTGTGTGTGTGTGTGTGTGTGTGGTAGTGGGTGGTGGCAGGGTTCGTGTGCACTAAGTGGGGGCGTGTTTTGGGGGTATGCTCATTAGAGGAAAGTTTCCACCAAACTATTCACTCCTGTGCAAGAGAATACCGCTTGAATCGATCAGATCTCAATTAGACTCTGGATTCCTGATGCAGCTGAGTGGACACCGAATATTTTACCGAATTTTATAAAGAACTAACTTGTGGGCAACGTAGTGTGTGCTTAGATCTTGCTCTTTCTGAATAGTGGCTATGCCAGATCCAGTAAATGAGCGCTTTGCCTTGTGGGATACTGGTAGTCAGACAGGTGACAGAGCATTGGTGAGTCATCCTGTTCCACATGACGACAACACGTCTGCTTCTCATTGTGGTCCCCCTGTTAGCATGTAGACAGATAGATATAAATTGCTGATCTTATACTTAATAATAGTAATATAAGCTATTACCTAATAATGGTAATATTAATAGTAGGCTAATAGTAAATGTGATTGTAAAAGTAACAGTAGGCTAATATTATTATATTAGCGTTATATTTGAGGCTAATATTATTATATTAGCCTAATATTATTATAGTATTAGTATCCTAATGATAGTAATAATAGTAATGGTAATAGTAATGATTTATTTGTGTGGCATTTTCTTTAAGACAGAGAACATTGATTTTTTTTGCTGCTCGGATCAGTTATGAATGTCAAGGCTGGTCATACAACAGAAAAGGATTATAAATGTGTCTGTATTGGACACGATTCTGCATTAGCTGGTCCTTCTCACAAAAGCTTCCATCTTTCTTCTCCCGGACCCTCAGACAAAAGAGCGGGGTCACAGACACGTCCCCCCCTCTGCCCCCACCTACCAGCCATCCATTTACACACACACAAACACCCACAGCCTGATGGCGGGCCACTCAATTAGTCACAGTGTGAATTACACACTGGGAGAGAGAAATGGTGCTTGAAAATCCAATGTTGTGCCACATCAAATGTCAGGGCAGATCCTTGAGATTATCTGTGCTGGCCACAGAGGCAGCACCGGGGAGTGGAAGGGCATGTAGGTGGAATAGGGGGGTGTGCAAGCCCTTAGATCCCATACCTATACAGGCCTCTGCTAAGAAAGAACCTGCATGCTTAGGATGTGAATGTAAGTTGTAAAATGCAGTCTGCAAGGGTGGGCACATTCTAAAATGTGGAAATGTCAAATCATCACATGATCTCATATGGTCTCTTCTGAAAATGTCTTTACCCTTTTATTGCCTTAAATAAGAGAAAATTACAAACTAATACTACTATTAGGGACAGGATGAACTATAATGATTGCATCTAAATAATTAATTAATTTAATATAATTAAAGATTTGTACAGATTAATTTTTTTGGGGGGTGGGGGGAGTATACATTTAACAAATTGTTTTTGTACTACATGTCTTATCTTTGACACCCACTGTTCAAGCTGCCATGCACCAGTCCCTGTAGACACAGAGGCCAGGGAGGCAACAGGCTTTTCCCTCTGTTTGCTTAGCCCCTGCACAGCAAGCCCATTAATATCTGCAAACCTGAGACATCAAACAGGTACTTAAGGCTATTGTGCACAGGTTGTTCCCTTTCTGTTTCCAACCAGAATGACAAATGGTGGCGTAGATAAAAGACCAAGGAGAGGGAATGAATAAGGGGATCTAAAGCATTGCTGGTCATACTTTGTTACTGTTTCTATATTAAGTAACTGTTATCTTTCACCCATATAATATTGTATTTCCATCTACTCATTTGCTTCATATTTAGTTTTGGACGCTACGGTAGTACTGCCCCATTTGATCGGACTCCTGTTTCAGGTTGCACACTGGACTTATTACTAGCTTATTATGAGCGCTTCCTTATAAGGGTTTTACAGAGGAAGACAATGTCAGCTGTCAGATCGAAATACTGTAATGTCCTCATTTTAAAGATCCCATAGTCCACTGTGTTCAAAGTGGGGCAGCCTGCTAATCTGTTGTGAGTTATTCTGCATATTCTCATTGTCAAACATAGGCAGAAATCATTCCTATGGAAATGTATCACTATAACCCCGCCTTAGCTGAAAGATGGGACACAAATTCCTACCCTTTATGCTATAAATCCTTCACCGTATACATGGTATCTTTTTATCAATCTCACTGTGTGACGGCTGAATCCCCTCAAACTCCAAAATAGAAATGACCTGCGTTGTCCCTGTGCCTGGATGTCATTACCACTGACCAGCAGCCCATTTCTATCAGGTCTCCCGATCTGCTGACCTCCCAGAGAGCCAGCCAACATCTTCACCCGGGGGGGGGGGGGGGTTAATGGGGGCAGTTTGGGAGGGATAGAAAAGGATGAGATAGGAAGAGTTTGCAGAGATGTATTATGGTGGAACAGTGTGTGTGGGGGAGTTGGGGCTGTCTCCAAGCAAGGAACTGGAATAATAAAAATGGGAATAGTAGTTAAGAAAAATAGAAGAGGGCATGAGGAATAAAAGGAATAAAAGATGCAGTGAAAGACAAACTGAGAAAAAGGAACAGAAGACAATACTGATAATTGAAATAGAAGGCGAAATGAGAAATTGTAAAAGAAGAGGAAATTCGAAACAATAATAGAAGAAGAATATGTTGCAGCTGACTTGAGAACTAGTAATAGAACAAGAGAAATAGCCAAAAAATCAACAAAAAAAGAAAAGAATACAAGAATACAAAACGTGAAACTAGAAGACAAAAGTGAAAAATGTGAATAGAAGAGGAAGCGAAAAACTGAAGATGCAACTTGCAATAGAAAAAGGGAAAAGGAAGAGAAGACAAAAATAGAAAAAGGGAAAAGGAAGAGAAGACAATAATAGAAAATGAGAAATATGTATGTGAGGAAAAATGAAAAAAAAAAGAATATAAAGAAACATGAATAAAAGAGGACATGACACAGGAATAGAAGACAAAATGAGAAACTGAAATAGAATAGGAAACAAGGCCAAACAAATGTGTGCAAGAGAAAGGACAGTGGGATAAAGTTCGCAGAAATTGAAGTGAAGATGGTAAGAAAGGGAAATAATAAGGGAAAGAAAGAATGAGAGATCAAATGAGATGGGGAGGGGAGCCTCGGAAATCGAGTGAGAGAAAATAGAGGCTTTTTCAAGGCCATATTTACTGATAATGTCACTCTACTTCAAAGTGCAAAGCGCTCCTGTCACTGCGCTGCATGACGATGCCTCTGGAGAATTCCCTCCTAGATCACATGATAAAAGGATGGCTGACAGCAAGGCGTGCACAGTGGCTTGTGCTCACTCTGGTTGACACTTTCTGGGGCTAAATTGTTGCACAATGTCACTTTAATTTTCTCTTAATCACCAGGAAGCTAATGACCCAGAAACCTGGAGGACGTTTATGTGTGCAGCGAGACACTGATGACCACTATGCGGAAAAAGGTAAAAAAAAATTACAATAATTAAAGAAGTGTTATTATCTATTATTATTGCACAATTTCATAGATATTTTTAAACCTCACTTGTTGGAGAGTATTTCAGGCTTTATGTAGCGTATACATGCATAATATTTAAGCAAAATTTGCGTTTTTGCCTTAAATCACCAATAAATACAATTTCTTATTAAAAGCTTATTTCAAATACATGTGATAACTATTCCTATTTTATGCGGGAAGTCTTTTACACCTTTTGTTTTGCCCTCCTCAGAATATTCCCTTAATATTGAATCTTACTATAGGCAACATGTCTTAACTCACTCTTCATCCTCTGGCCAAATAAATACACATTACCCCTTTAAAGCAATGCTGAAATTGTACCCTCACCTCTGTAGCTTCCTTACAGAAACAATTTCAGAACAATAGAGAGAGTTATTATAATATGTCAGAATGAAAAAGGTTAAAAAAGGTCACTGAAGAACACACTGATCATAAAATGAGTGGATTATAAATAAGAGGCAGTGTATATCAGTGGCACTTTTTTTTAACTGCAATGGTTCACTCTGACATTTATTACAAGCATATAATATTCTTGACATTCTGCCAGTGACACTGAAGCCACCAATCACACTACACTACAAATATTGTTTTTTGTACATGTGTGCAAGTGAATCATTGGAGTGTTTACTTTGCATCCCCTTTTAAACAAAAACCCACATTTTGCCATAAAGATCCGCCTGTAGTTGAGGGATGAAATTGTAAAAAATTCACTATGTGTTTATTTGGAGTAAGCGCGAGCCAGAGGGAAAACGCAGGCAGACGTGGAAGCGGTGAAACGCATAAAGCGTATTTTTAATAGTCAAAAATAAAACACAAAATACAGGTATGCAAAACAATAACCAACAGCACCTAGTGCTGCCGGGGAACTTAAGTATTGTCCATAATTAACAAAAAGAGGCGCACCTGTGTGGGGCTAATCCCCCACAGGTGCGCAGCTAGGACGGGAAGCATGGAGCGCACACGGGCCTGTGCACGCTAATCGTGACAGTACCCCCCCCTCTAAGGCGCGCCTCCTGGCGTTGCCTTTTGTGGTGAAGGGGCCATCCGGCAGACGGCGAGGACGATATGGCGTGGACTCTCCAGCGGCTGGACCGGGCATGGGCTCCAACGGCGAGAGCACTCAGACGGCCGTGCAGGGGATAGGCTGCGGTGGCGTGGACCCTCCGGGGCAAGCTAGACTCCTCCGGTGGGCGGAGGCAGCATGGGCCCTCCTGCGGCCGAACCGGAGACTGGCTTCGGCGGTGAGGTCTCCAAGGCGACCAGCGACTAGGGCTGTGCTAAAAAATCGATACAGCAATATATGGCGATATTTATTTTCACGATATGTTACATCGCAATTTCCAGCTCAAAAATCGATTCTTTAAAAAAAAAAAAAAAATGTTTTTTTTTGTGTGTGTGTGAAGATTCTCGTATTTAACGGCGTGTGAACTACAACTACTAGGTGTCGCAGTATGGCTAGTTGCCTAGAATTGACGGCCCCATTTCTGGTAGAGTGAAATTTGGATGCAACATGACGGATGCAACATGACAGACGCAGCTGACAAAATGACAGCAGCTCCTTAAAAATATAAAGCCGATGTGTGGTATTTCAGCTCTCTTTTTATTTTTACTATGTGGAATATCGCAATATATCGCAATATGTATTGTATTGCAATGTATCGGGATGTAATCGTATCGTGACTCTTGTATCGTGACTCTTGTATCGTGACTCTTGTATCGTGACTCTTGTATCGTGACTCTTGTATCGTGATATGTATCGTATTGTGAGGTCCTTGCCAATACCCAGCCCTACCGGCGACGCAGACCTGGCACCTCACATGTCTGGTCCAGGGAGAGGCTCCGGCCGCGTGAAAACCCCGGCCGTGCAGGGGACAGGCTGCGACGTTGTGGATCCTCCAGACCCTCAGGCGACCATTGACGCAGGCACAGACACTCAGGAGGAGGCTGGTGGCACCGGCGCGGGCCCATTGGCGTCCAGGCCAGGCCCCAGTGCAGGTGGTGAGCCCCCCTGACCAGACTGTGGGACCCCCCGGACAGGGGGGTCCCACAGGTGTCGGTGGCCAGCAGCGCCTCCTGGTGCGGGCCAGCGGAGCTCTCTCAATGCTGGGCAGCAACACATCGGGGGCGCTAACCGGAGGGGCTAGGAGCGCTGGATGGCGCTGGACGGCGCTGAAAGGGGCTGGATGGCACTGGGTGGCAAAAGTCCCAGGGCGCAGACCGGCGCCTCCATCCTGGCGCGGGGCTGTGGAGCCATCTGGGTGCTGTCCAGGTTCGGGCCGCCAACACGCCCATACCCCGCACGCCCCAGCTGGGTGCCGGGAGTTCGTCTAGATGATCGCTACTCTTCCGTAATATTGGTTGGTCATTCTGTAACGGTGTGTTAAAGGGAGGCACGGAGCGTGCACGGGCCTGTGCACACCAATCGTGACACTATGCTTGCAATATTTTGCATGCATAGTGAATTTTACATACTATGATACAAGTTTGAGACATTAAATCATACATTTGCAAATCAGTGTTAGTGTTAGTTAGTGTTAGTGGCAATAAATGTACAGTATAGTTCATGAGGCAATACAGTATTTTACACAGGGGCGTCATGCAAGCCAAAATTCGGGGGGTGGGGGGCACAATTAGACCGGGGGGCATGGGGTCCTTCCCAGGAAAAAAAAAGAAAATAATGATGCAATTTTCTGTAATTTTCTGTGGAGTCTCTGGCACAGAAAGATTGGTAGGGCACAATAAACTCTGTATGGGCTGCATCTGACATGTCTACCATTAGCTTTCAGTTCCTGATCCAGAGATGGTGGGTGTTTCTCAAAGTCAAAGAAGGATCCTTAACGGCTGCTATTTCAAGGATGTGACATCATTGAATGCCGCCGAAGGACTGTTCTGATGTCTAGGTCTAGGATCCTTTGAATTCTACCAAGGACTGAGTCCTTCGATCAGAGAATTTTTAAGGATGCATGTGTGTATCTTCAGCGTTCATTAAAGTACCCACAATCCTATGCGCACGTACGAGAGGAATTTAAGTCGGGACCTTTTCAATGACGCACACCTGCACACTCGTTCTCATAATGCTAGGAAGGAGTGTTGCGTATCTTCTGAAGGACCCAGAAGCATCAAGCGTCAAGGGAGCATCCTTGACTTTGAGAAACACCCGATATCTTTGCATCTGAGGGGCAAGCGGAAGTCTGCCCCCTAAGGCAACCCCGGCACAACTGCTCCAAAAGTGTTAAAAGTTCCTACTGGTTGCTGCTCTACTCCACAGTTTGTCTGTCTTTATAGTTCACATTACAAATTATTACTTGAATTCATGTCGCTAGGAATGTACATTTGAGAAATTAAATAAATAAATAAATTTAACTAAGTTGTGATCACAAGTCACGAATAGTAAGCGAGTCAGAAGGCTAAACAACCGGATTTAGGGATGGCTAACTATAGCTGGTATTAGCCAACTAAGTTATCTTGCAAAGCAAAGCAAACTATCCCTATATTTCTTAAATGCAATTAAGTGTGTATGACTATTGCAAGTTTGAAAAGGGATTGATACTCTACTAACCACTTCAGCAACACAGCACTAATCCATCTCTTCCTGCACTGACACAACAGAATTCTATGTGTGCCTGCCTGCCTGCCTGCTAACTTTGGAAGAAAGCATTACCATAGCAAAGGGTTTGGTGTGTGACTTTTTGCAGTATGATCTATGACTTAATAAGAATAATTCGTTTGACTTATCATATAAAATAATAATAACTTAACTACATATTATAAAAATAATAGTAATAAAATAAAAATGTCAAAAATCCTGATATCAAAAGTGGGAATGATGCCACTGATATTACATCATGCTATTTGTTTCAAAATGCCTATATTTATCTAACTATCCAAGATGAATAAATGTTAATTTCTGCCAAACATGGAAGCAACAATGTAATGTAACAAAATCTGTCTCTAAAGTCGTCTATTCCCAGTGACACACAATGCTGCCATACATTTTCTCATAGTAAAAAAAAAGTTTTATTGCATTTCCCAATAGCAGAGACCTTGAGAGTGAGTCCAGAAAATAACCTCTTTGCTTTCCCCCTCATCTGTCTACTTTTATCCCCCTCCCTAATCCATCATCCTGCTTTCTTACACCCCCCATCTTCTCTCAGGTCTGTGTGTAATGTGGAACGCTACCAGTCTACCCCTCATCCAGCCCTGATGTTTTTCTGCTGCTGTGTACTATGGCTTTTTATTCCTATGTGATGATGAAATAAGCTCATGTAGGAACAGAAGCCATTTTACAAACAGTGAGAAAGCAACGTGATAAAAGCACAACTGAAATGGGAGTTCCTTCCTCCCTGCTCTGCCGTGTTCCAGGAGACTAAAACGTGTGGTTTGATAAATGTAACTGACTCTCCCTGAAGTAGAAAACACGTCTTTCAGATGATGACTTCCCTCCTTGAAGTCAGACTTTGTGTGCTCTGGTTGTGTGTGCATCTGTTTTTGCCCCCCAGGTTCTAACAGACCCCCCCAACTGCTTCCTCGTGTTTGATGGTGACAGCTGCTGTCCGCAGGGAACAAAGTTGGAACATTTGCAAAAGACGTGAACAAAGAAAGGAACAAGCATGGAGAGAACAATATGCATCTTTAATAACTATAAAAGAGGCACTTAGAGAATCACTTTACAACCTCCGAGAGGCCTTGAATTTCCTTTTCTTCTCAATCTTGGATTCTTTTGCACATTATTAAAATAAAACTTTGACATTAAGCATTACACCAGAAAATAATCTACCTACAATATTATACAATGTAAGATACGTACAGTATAAACAAGATAAAGCACCTTTTTTGTCTTTGTTGTAAATACTATTCATAATTAAACAGTTGGAATACAAATAAGGATGATTGAGTTTGTGATTTGTGTGGAGCAATATCAGTGCAGGGAAGAACTCCTAATACAGGTCTCAGGACTGTGTGTGTCCTTGTATGTACCTGAGTCCACAAAGAAACATTTCCTAATTTTCATTCCTATCAACCTACAGATGAATTACTTGGGTATACACAGTATATTTACCATTTTAAGAAACTACAAACAACCATTTAAGTACAGTTGAATGAATGCTGCTACAGATCTTATGTTCCCTTTCGAGGACATTAGCGTTCACATTACATTAAAACACAATGTAGCACCAGTTAATTTGTTTGTACAAATGGCTAATACAATGAATGTCGATGCAGTACAGTAAAGGAGATAGGAATACATGGATATTTTTGTAAGTATGTACAAAAAGGTGCACAGAGACTAGTCCCAGTTAGGATATTATTTGGTCCCTTTTCTAAATACAATAATCTTTCATATCATGTTAAGAATGCAAAACAGACATGCATTTCTAGAAAAAATATGGATACTGTATTTTCAAGTACTCTTTTTCTTTCTTTTATGTGAAATATAATCTCTGAAATGGAAAGTGTCTTACAAAGGAATAGCACATCAATTCAATTATTGCCCAAGTAGCATAATAATTCTTTGCTCAAAAATCTGCCACCAGTCCTCACATTTGTGTAATAAAAACATCTTTACAAAGTTACACATAAAGTGACTACATAAGTATTTAGAATAGCATTTCACAGAAAAGAGCCGTGCAATCTCATTCACCGTAAGGAATTGTCATTTGTAACTGTGACCTTTACAGACTTGTCACAGACATCACGTCTCAGCCTCCTTCAGTTTATAGATTCGGATGTGTCCTTCCTTAAAGGAATCTTAAAGCTAGTAAGTTTTTGGCCAAATAGTTGGCTAAGGAGATTGTTCTGGGACTCTGCTGTCCGATAGGAATGGCTTTCCATAGATCGAACCCCCATCTTCGGTCGAGATTTATTCAAGGAATTGTTCATAGGAGGCGTTGATACTTTGGAAACTGGGGAATGCAAAGGTCGTCCCAAGGAACCCTTTTTAGATTTGTAATCCCCGTTGATTTGTGTCACAATCTCAGCTTTCTTAGGTGTGCAGTTATCAAGCAAACTTCTCTTTGGCGGCATGCCCAGGGTTGTAGTTTTGTACTTTGTAACCATTTTGTTGCTAACAACCTCGTCCCGTACTGAAGAGAGAACGGAGTATTCGCTGGGTCCATCCGATTTCCTTTGCAAAGAGGGACTCTCACAAATGCCGGCCCGGATTTTCTTTTTGACCCTAGGATCCGTGCAGAGATTCTCTCTTGTTGCATGAGAGGGCCCCCTTGGCAGGGAGTGGGACACCTTCACCTCTTTCCTTTTCCTCTGTTGTCTTAAAGACTCCCTGTCCTCATCTAAGACTGAAGTATGAAGGGAACCCTTGGAGACTAGTGGTGGATCTATAGCCCTAAGACTGCTAGCTGTGCTGTTTTTAGTGTTATCAGTTTTTTTGGCTGGGGGAAGTTTGTCTTTCAACTGACAGCTACCTTGCTTTTCAGCACTGTTAGATACACTATCATGTCTGATATTGTTGCTCTGAGTCTGAGTTGGATTTTGCCCCTGCTGTTCAATTACACTCGCCTCTAATTCATGCTTTTCTGAACCTGGAATCTTTGTACTTTGATTTTCTCTAATGTTGATCAAAGACTCTTCATTCGGTGGAACTAAAGCCATTTTCTCTGATCTGTTCTCTTGCTCCCCTGTGCTACATTCAGAACCTGGCTTGTCTTTAACCCTTTCTTCCCCCACATTACTATTCACTTTAGAGGACGAGCATTGTGTAGTGGTCTGCAATCTGATGCAAACAGTCTCATCTTCTTCCTTGACACATGTTTCAGTACCTGATTTTACATAGTCTGTTTTGTCAGGAGTCTTCGGCGAGGGATTTAAGTCATTTTCCTCCTTTTTCGGTGTAGTGGCTTCGGAAGAGCCAATATGAAATGTACACTGCTCCAGCTCCACAAGTAGGTCAGAATATTCCTCTGCAATGTCTTCAGTCTTTACATTAGCACTCTGTGCATCATTGTAATATTCATTTGCACTAGTTTGAGTGGAGTCATCTGCTGTGGATACAGTGGGTTTTGAAGACATTTCAGAGTTGTGATTTAAGTGCAGTGACCCTATGCTGGCAATTCCACTGTCTGAGCTGTTGTCTTGCAGGCTGTCATTGAGAATTTTCCTTTTTTTGCTTGCAGGAAAGTCACACTCTTCGTCTTTGGAGATAGATGCTTTGACAGGTCTGAGAACACCTCGGAATTTGAAAACCTTGTTTCCACCTGACAGGTGTTTCTCCATGTGGCGATCAAACTGTTCTTTCTTAGAAAAGGTGTAGTTGCATGTGCTACAGATGAAAGACTTTTTAATCACATGCATGACATCCGCACAGAGCTCACAGGTGTAGAGGGTAGTGTGTTTTGAATCTAACTCATCCACCTCCTCATGCACTCTCTTTAGGTGATCTTTGAGTTCCTGGGCTTCCTGATAGGACACTGGACATTTATTGCATAAGAAAATCTTCTCCAAGTTGTGTACCACCAAATGTCTCTGAAGTTTAAATGGTTTGGGGAACTGTTTTCCACAGTGGTGACAGTCTCTGGAGGGATCTTTGCAGTTGGGATGCATCTCCACATTTTTAGGTGTATCTGTTTTGTGTAAGATCTCAAGTGGCTGTAACATGCCCTGCTTTCCACTTGTGCCATTGCTGCTTTTGGTTTTAAGAACTTTAGGATTGGACACTTCAGTGGTTTTACCCTCTCCTGAAGTGCTTTCTGTAGCTGCAGGTTTCTCGTGCTCTTTGCTGGTTTTACTGGACTCTCTGATGGTTTTGGTGGGACGATGCTGCATGATAGAAGTAATGAAGTTCTTAACAGCTGTCTCCTGCATGAAAGAGCCTGGAATGCCTAGCATGGAGCCCTGAGTCTGGCCTTTCCGAGCAAACTGGGTGGCATGCTCGCGCAAGTGTTCATTGTACATCCACACATCTGATATTTCTTTCAAGCACATTCCACAGGTCCAGATACCCGCCTTGTTCTTGGCATGCTTTTCTCTTAGGTGATCTCTGAGCTGCTCCCTGGAACTGAACTTGCGCTGGACACACATATAGCAGGTGGGAGGTGGAGATGGGTTATGGGAAAGCTTGTGAAAGTTCAGCTCTCCGAGGGTAAGGAACCAGGTGAAGCACACCTTGCATTTATACTGCTTGTCCTTGACTTTCATACTACCATCTTGTCGTTTTCTTCGACGTTCTGATGGTTTCTTGGACTTTTCAACATCTTTATTCTCAATATCAACTGATGCGATGGGAGGAGCCACTGTAATATCTTTACTGGAGTCAAAGAACTGGATTTCAGGAAGCTGAAAGGTTGTGTTAATGTTTTGAATGTCTATACTGTGGAAGTTAGGTACATTGTCTGAAACGCATGGTACTACAGAGTAAGGGGTGGACGTCAGTGGCAATGGGCAAGACGAGGGTGGCACCTCTGTCTTACTAGAGCTTGGGACAGAATCCACAATAAAGCTGTTAGGCTCACAGGAACCACTCCAGGCTATTGTGGATTTATCAATAGTGCTCTCAAGCGGACTTGAGAGGTTCTTGCTAAGCTCTTCATGATTCTCATGAATGTCTTCATGGTCGTTAGCACCTTGCTTGATGTCTGATACTACGTTTGAATCACTGTTTAATGTGCTGTTATGGCACATATTCAACATAATAGCATCATCAAGAGATATTGTTTCATATTCACAGTGGTTGCTCTGATTGTTGCTGAATATGTCATCTCCCTGGTTTTCAGTGTGCTGTTCCTTATTTGGCAGTAACACTTTGGCAGGAGATAAGTCTTGATCTAGTTCTGGATCAGGTGAGAGCTTCTGTCTTTTGTTCTTTTTGCTGTAAACTCTCTGGCACTTTTTCCTTTTGATCTCCTCATCTCTAGGAAACAGCTGTGAAAACGTGGTGTCATCATCAAGGAGGGCTTTCAGATCGGGGCTCATGGTAGGTGGACTGTGAGGGCTGTGGTTGACAATGTCTGGTGGGACACTTTTGTTTTCACATTTGATCTCAACAGACATGTTTCTCAGGATCTCTTTGGTGAGGCACTCTTTTTCTTCAGATATTACTTCACCAGCATACAACTTCTTATCTAACTCATTACATTCTCCACTAGTGTCCTCATTTATAGACAAGCAACAATCTTTACTATTTTCAGCACATATATTTTCTTCACTGCCGATCTCGGCCAAACATTTAAGCTCTTCCGTGTCAGGGTTGTTTTGTTTTAATACCATAACATCACTGGGAACGTTTGTTTCTTTCAGTGGAGATCTGGTTACTTGTTCAATGTTATTTTTTGAAGCAACAAAAATAGCGAGTTCCTCTGCGTCGGTTGGATTTTTGTTTAGATGCTTATTTATTTTTTCTTCACCCTCAGGTGATTTGCATTTTTCTTGTAGCCCACGATTTTGAAATTCTGGTGTTATAGCTTGTAGTATGTCTGTTTTCAATATGTTTAGAAGCTCATCTGAGAAGTGGTCAGGCTTTGTGTTTAACTCAGTGTTTTTGTTGTTCCTGGATTTGTTGTTTTTCTTTGCCTTTGTTTGCAAGAGAGGCGTATAGTTGCCTGCATCTACCACCACTGATGGTATGTCTGTCACCATTTGTCTCACGTTTTCCAGGACAAGCTCGGTCTCTGATGGTTTACTTATGAGGATTTCTTTCCTCTTCTCCACACAGATAGACTCAGACATCCTATCTAGTTGTCTTTGGAAACCGGCCTGTGGATCTTCTTTATTCCCTTTCACTGTAGTTTGTGATGCTTCATAAATAAGCATAGTCCCCTGATGGGTTGATGTTGCATTTTCCTGGACAGTCTGAACGTCTGTTCTGACCAAATGCTTCATGGCCTTGTGTCTCTTTAATCCTGGCACAGTTCTAAAACGCATGGAGCAGATTTCGCAAAGTGCTTTTCCCTGCTGGGAGCTATGTTGTGCACTCATTTTTGGTATGATTTCCTCTTGTACCTGGTTGGCTGTTGAAGATTGGACAATCTCTATTGGTTCTTTGCCCATTGCAGCTGATGGTAGTGACATTTGTTTATTTTCACAAGTGATAGGAGTAAGAGTAGGAACACAATCTGAAATGTCTCTTCTGAGGAGAGCAGTGTCTGGTACAAAAGTAGCCTCAGAAACACCTCTATTTTCAGTTTTAACTATTCTCAGGATGTCATCAGGCATTTGCAAATACTCACTAGCTTCAGGAGAGTTATGACAAGTCTCCAAATCATTCTTGGAACTGCCAGTCAAAGTATCAGTGCATTTGTCTTGAGATGGGAAATCCAATGTGAATTTCAGACTCTCCTGGATGATGCTAGTCTTAATTGGTTCATCTGAAAGACCATTTTTAGCTGGAGCATTTGACTTAAATGGTTGCTCTGTGTTTGTAACCATTGTGTTTTTGTTAAATATCTGTCCTCGGTCCACACGAAGGTCATGTGGATCAGAAACATTGTTGGAAGTCTGTTTTATGTCTGACTTCTCTTCAGCTTTATCGGCTGGTGAGATAGGAATGTAGTCATACTGACTGAGTTGTGGAGGGTCATTTGAGATGCCACAGTAGTTCAGTGGGCTAAGTTTGAAACCATATAAAGAGTCTCTTTTTGGAAAGCTTTCCGAAGTTTCTGGTGGCTCTGATGCTATGCTAGCCATGGGAAGTGAGGAGGGAACGTTTGCTGCGCTTTTAATTTTACAGTCTGTAATTCCCAGGTCTAGTTGAGGTGGGCTTATCAAAGAATATTCCATCTCAGTTGCCAAATGTTCATCAATGTGCGATGCCTCATTGACATTTTGATCATCTTCATTTCTGGAAGAAAGTGCATTTATAAGTGATCTTTGATTGAATGTTATATCAATGGATTTGCTCTGTGAGTGAAATGGATCCTTTCGTATGAACACATTTTTCATGGGTGAATGAGGAGGACTGTTTTGTGGAACAGCATGTAGCATAAGACCATGACTTTCTTTCACATCTTTAACATTCCTACATGGTGAAGACTGGCGACTTGCAATGAGATTAACTGGTGGTTGTTCTCCAATGTTTTTACAATCTGGAATCTCTGTCGCTTGGTTCTGATGGATGTCGGATGCAAGACCCATTTTACTGTCAGATTTGTTCTTCAATGAACCAACGGTGCCAACATCACCCTGTAGGATGTCATCAGACTGTGAGCTAGTCAACGAACTACTTTCTCCCACTGCGGAGTGAGCTCTTTGAAAGGAGGAGGTGGTACAATCCATGTTGGGCTCCATTAGAATTGGGCTACAGGGCTTATCCGTGGCAACTACTTCCATGGACATATCATTTGTTTGGCTAGTACAGTAAATCTCAGGAGCACTGTAATGTGGAGGTGCAGCATATTCAATAAATTCCTCTTGTTTTGGTGTGCCAACTGGAATTTCCCCTTCCTTTATTATATTGGCTGAGCTATCCAATTTCAGTTCACCTGCATGTGAACAACAATCTTCAGGATTACTGTGAGCAGATTTTTCTAGCCATCCTGGTTGCACCACATCCATGTTGTTACCCTTTTCTGGGCTGGTTTTAGGTGGAGTTGGTGGTGAATGACGGCTTGCCAGCTGACTGGTGATTTTGTTTACTTCTTCTTCCCTGTGAACACTTATGGTAGAATGCTGTATAATGTCAGTATTGTTTGTAAAAGGTTTATTTACATTGTCCTCTGCGTGAGTATTCCCGCCGGTCACCTCTGCTATGTGTGAGTCATCCATCTCCATATTTAAGCAGTAAGCAGACTCATTTGCATTACCAGTGATATTCTCTTCAAGTGAAATGACTTTAGTCTCTGCCCGATGATTGTTTTCGTCATGCTCACTTGGATGCAATACCATTGGCTGGTTTCCATCAAAAGCGAGGTCAGTGCTGTTAGAGAGAGATGGCTGTGACTCATTCAGAATGAATGTAATTTCATCCTTTCCCTCATTGATATTTGGCGGCGATAATATACTCTCCTTCTCGTTAATTGCTTCCTCTTCACCGTCGCCTGCTCTCACGACTGCATCCGTCGACTGACATTCAATTTCTAGATGCTGTTGGGTCTCGAGATGAGTGACATTCATCTCCTCCTGTTCTGATATAATGGATTCTTTTTTGAATATGGAGTCAGAGATCACCTCAAGGCTTTTCATTAGGTTTTCAGCATATCTCTTCTGCTCTAAAATGTCCTCCTTTGTTTCAATAGGAGATCCTTTTTCAACATTTATCTCCTCTGGGTTTTGTTCAAGGTGGGCTTCACACGTGACTGTGCTTTCCGTATTTGTTGTATCGTTCTTTTTTTCAGGGAACTGTTCAAGGATGCCCGAATGTTTATGGGTCGGGCTGTGTGGACTGTGGTGTTCAGCCATCAGCTCAAACTGGAATGGACTGGACCATGGCAGACTGGGCTCAGTGAAATGTTCAGTTATACCTGTCTGTGGAATTTCTATGGTCTGCACAGGATAGCCAATATCCACACTGTTACCTTCATTTTCAGATTCATCACCCAGGCGTAAAGGAGAGAATTTGCTCATTTGCAACTGTTTGGGGGCCTCCTCAGCTAGTAATGGCGGGCTCTGGAGCTTTGTTGTCTGCAGTTGGTTTTCAAGTTCATTCACTATTCTCTTTATCTCCAACTCATCTTCAGCACAGCTGTTAAGATTTGTACTGTAGTCCATAATTTTTTCTGGCAGAGACAAAGGAACATGATTAAAATCTGGTTTCTTTTCATTTGACTTTTCAGAATTGCATTTGTACTGAGCTATCTCATCTGGTAGCACATCCATAAGGCCCCAGTCTCTTTGCTCCATTAAAGGAGAAAAGGACGATACAAAGCCTTCCTTTTTATCAATCGTATTCTCTGTGTTGAAACCTTCTTTCTGAAGTGTCATATCTGAGTAAAGGCCACTGCCAAATCCTCCCACTGTGAGGTCCCCAAACACTGATGATGTGTCAAATGAAAGTGGAGATTTCATGAGACCCTGTTCCTGATCTAGGGGGAAGGGTATGAGGTGGGATGGATCTTTCGGTAACAGCTGACCTTCCGTTTCAGTTGGAGATAGGCACACCTCCTCGATTAAAGAACTGCACATAGATATCTTGGGGATTAAACTAACTCCCTCTTTCACCAAATTGACACTGTCAGTTTGTTTTTCTAATGCTGCACTGTCAGATAAATTTGTCAGTGTCGATAGGCCTTCCTCTCGATCTCTCCTTTTCAGCATTATTTTTCCTTTTGAGTTTCTCACATTTTTGGTGTTTGAGTTCGTTACTTTGCTGGTGAAGACAGAATCAGTGTCAACCTGTGGTTTCTTGATATTGCTGCTGGTAGGCTGTAGTGATTCTTCTTTAGATGATGTATTGTCTATTGTGTGTGAGCTGTTCGGTGTTTCTTGGCTATACGACTCCAGTTTCTCTCTTGATATTCTTTGAGTGGTTCGACATTTTTCAAGGTTTTTGTTTGCACCCTTAACTTTAGGTGGGGTTGAAGCAGGATTAGCATCTTCTGTATTTGAATGATATTCTTTGGTGGTCTTTAAATTTTCTTTGCTAGTGGAAAGGGTGTACTTATCGGCATTGTACTCTTTAGTAGATTTAGTAAACGTTAATGCCAGCTGTGTGCTCAACTTCTGTGAGGATGGTCTTTCATAGGTTCTAGGCTCTGGGGACTCCTTCCTCTTGATCTCCATTCTCCTCTCACAGTCAGAGTCTGGTCGGTCAGTGCTTTTGGGGCTGTTAATGCTATCACCGGAGATGCTCACAGATGTGCTGAGATCACTGCTAGTTGACGATCTGCTTCCTCTCCGCCCCAGTCTCTGGTGAGAACCAGGTTTCTCGGGTGAGAGGGAGACCTCCTCACTCTTCTTCACTTTGAAGCATTCCTTTGACTCGTGTCTCCACGCTGCCTGATCCCTCTCACTCCTTGCCCTCCATTTGCACTCCTTGGTGTACGTGTATTTGCACCGGCTACTCTGACTTAGGCGTCCTTGGCTCGCTATCTTTACAGGCTCACACTCATCGTCCGAGTCTGAAACATAGTCATATTCTCCAAATGCAGGGTTCTGCACAGTGGGAGTCAATCTCTCCATTACAAGTGAAAACTGGAGATTTTTTGTGCCTTTAACATGGAGCTTATGGAGCTTATTTTTCTGCTGAACTATCTTGTGTATGAGTTCTTTGCTCCACGAACCCCCACCAGTTCGTTTCCTTTTGTTTTCTTTAACTGGTGTCCTCATGGTTGGGAAAGTTTGGTTTGTATTGGAGACCTGTGACGGTGTTGTAACTATCAAGGTGGAGCTGTCTTGCAAGCTTTTAACCCCACAACGCTCAGAGAACTTGGTGGATAAACAGAATCTCGGGGAGCTGGTGTTTTCATCCTCGGGTTTGCACAACTTTCTGACCTCTCTCACTTTGGCGTCTTGTTGTCTGGATTTCCCCCCTGAGGCAAACCTTGAATTTTTATGAGTGACTTTTTTTATGTCAATTTTCTCATCTTTCATCAAATTTAGAGACATTTTGTCAGATTTTCTGTCAGTGAACTGTTTATCTGTTTTTGGGCTTCCGAGGTCAGAGTCATAAAGATACTTTCCCTGCGTCAGAGTCCTGTCGTCATCGGATGCTACTTTGCTTTTGCTCTCAAACACCATGGATTCTTTGGTTTTCAATGACTGTTTGACAGTGGTCAGATCATCGTCGGCAAATGCGTCGATGAAACTGCTGTCTATCTCTGCATTGTCTGACTGATATCCCAGTCCGTTCAAGGCTTCTGTAATTAGGCTGTCTAAACCATCCATTTCCAAGTCAGGCAGAGGAACAGGAAGAATACCAGAACCAGAAAACAGGTTGAGTTTCAATGGGTCCTCCTTGGCATCTCCTTTTGCTTCACTTTCACACATAAGCTCTCCATTTTTATTCAGGCCCAAGAGAGACAAATGAAGATCTGATGGACACCTTGGAAATGATACGCTTGATGGCCCGGATGATGCAGCTTTGGACAGTTCTGCAGGGAATTTCCTGTTGTCCTCCATCTTTGATAATTCTTTGAGGTCATTTTGTGCAAATGAATGCTGAGCACAGTATTGCTTGTGGCCTAAGAATGAGGCCAAATTATTAAAGTTCTGATCGCACTGCTTACATGTCAGCAACACGTCTAACTGGTCGAGATTTGCCGTGGCGAGAGAGGAGGCAAGCAGCTGGTGTGCAGAGTAGGGTGGTGGGGGCTGGTGGTGATCCACACCGAAACTGTCCATGTAACCCTTGTTTCCATCCATAGTCATTTTTGGATGTCCGTTGCTTTGCAGGTAGTTCAACATGTCATCTTTGGCTCTATCTGGGGCATAAGGTAGGTTTCGTGGGCCATCAGAATGAAAATTATGAGGATTAGTATTTAAGTGATCTGCAGGTAACTGTGTTTTGGCCTGGTGCTGGTGATAAAAGGGGGGTGGGGGGGGAGCGGCCTTTGATATCTGACTTTCCTCTGAGCTGAGGTTAACAGGGCTCGTGGAGGCAGGGGAGAGAGAGGAGCAGGTACTGCTGGAGGTGGGATTGTGTACTGGCGAGGGCAAAGGGGATTCATAAGGTGACACCATCATGAGTCCAATAGGCGGGACTTGTAATGGTGGGTAGTTATAGTTTCTAGATGAGGCCCCTTGAAGAGATTGGTTCATTCCAAAATAAACTGGCTTATTTTTGGACTCACAGACTTGTGCGTGGCTCATCTCTACTTTGAAAGATGATATTGTCGTACTGCTGTGTTTAACAGTTTCTTGTCTTTGGGTAGGAAAACCCTCACTGGGCCTGTTGTTTTGGAATGCGCTGGGGCTTTTCAGGGGGGCATTTTTATGCGACTTACTATCATCCTGCCAGTCAGAAGGAGAAACCATGTAAGTCTGTTTTTGATTGCTGAGTTGCCTAGATATCTCAATTCTGTTTTGGTTCGGCACAGCAGAGGTTGGGCGTAGCTGCTGCCAGGAAATTCGACTGTTTTTAGAGGAATTGGGCCTTTGGTCGAGCGATAGCTGGTTCTGAAAGTGAAACTTTTCATTCATATCAGCATAAGGAATTGCATTTTGATCACCAGATGAGTATGTCTTACTGGATCCCTCCCAGCAGTGTGGTAATCTATTGTGTACCTTAGTGTTTTTCTCAAAGGGCACAGAGCCCACATGAATGGTACTATGTGGAGAGCTGTGGTATGTTTTGTTTGGAAAGTGCATTTGGGAGCTTGGACCTTGTGCAATATTTCGTGAATGCTGCACATTTCCTTGGATGAGAGTTCTTTGGTTGGCAGCTGTTTCTTTAGTGTGGCAATTCCTCTTACTCCCAGAAGTGATGGCCACGTCCCTTTTGTCTGCCTGTCCAAATGCCTCAGTGCTTTCTGGTAAGGCACTCTTACCCTGATCTGATTGTTGTGTGCTGGAGCCAGAGCTGTCACTACTGGCCGAGTCTTCACTCAGAGTCCTGGGACAGTGCATAGAGGTTGCTGCCCCCTGTGGTGATGGAATATACTGCGATGGCTGTTGGTGTTGTGGATAGGAGTTTCTGTCCTCTGACAGCTGTTCACTACTATACTGAGTGTTATTTTGAGCAACCTCCTGTCCCTCTCCTGACGTAAAACCAAAGGATGTGTGGTTCACATGAACAGAACCCAAAGAAGAGTCAGAAAAGTCTTGTGTCTGGGGGTTCTGCTCACAGGGAAAGGGATCCGAAGTCGAATCTTCTAGAAACTGATATCCAAATTGAAACTGTACTGGCACAAAGGCATTCGGCTTACTGGCCTCTGTGAGTGCAGTTGTTTTTTGTGATGAGATCCCATAGTTAGCACCATTAAACATGTGTTCAGGAGACTGCCATGCATTGGAGCCATTCAACTGAAAGTCTGTCAGCAGCAGCTGGCTGCCAGGCTCTGCATTGCTGCTCTCCATCGGGGCTGACTGCTGCTGGGACAGGGGCGGTGGTTGTTGGGTGGAGGTTCCACTTGTGGAACCCAGTGCCTGTGATGTATAGCTTGGGGAGGTACGATTGGAGGGTTCTTGGAAACAGCGGCTATAGCTGACCTCCTCTTGCTGCAACTCTGCCTCTCTCTCCGGTATACTGGGCACGTGGAACCGGTAGCTGCCAGTCACTGGACCGTGACTGGCCTCCAGCTTCTTGGGTGGCGAGACCTTCTGCTGCGGATAGGCGATGCCGATGTTGGGGTTGGAGCGTGGGTTCGTGATGCTCAGTCTATACAGCTGCTGAGGGTTGCCACGCTCCGACTTTCCCGACCGCTTGCCTTTCTCGCGGCTGCGGCTTTTCCCGTTTGGAGACTGGGGACCGCCTTTACCGCTTGACCAAGTCCTATCTGTGGAAAATTTCGGTCTGTTCTGCAGTGAGCTGAAGTCAATCTTCCCTGCCTGCTGCGGGCGTATCACAGCCTCACGCTGCTGTGTATAGTCCCTCTCCTTCTCTAGTTTCTCAGTTTTGGCCCCTCTGCTGCTGGCCACGGAATCAGTGCCTGTGTTCGGAAAGTGCTCTGAAGACGTGTTTGCGTGTTTTTTAATGTGCTGCTCCTGCGCCGCTCCCATATCCTGCAGTTTGGACTCAGCGTCCAGGTCTTTGACAGCGTACGAACGCTGTGTCTCTCCAGCCATGGTGCACGAGGCGAGCTGTAAAAGCCTGGTCCGCAGAGACACTATCTGGGAGACAGGATCATGGGTCCTCTGGGTGGCGTGGGAATCAGTTAACGTCCAGGGACAGGAATGGCAGGGAAGAGGATCCTTGCAGCCTGTTCATCTCTTCACTCGCATGGTGAGTCACTGACCTGGCACCGGCATGAAGAGGACCTGGAGGAACAAAACACACAGCTATCAGATCAGAGTTTCACAGTTCCTATGCTGTCCATAAAACATTACATAAGAAATTGTATTCAACATGTTTTTTTTCAAATGGAAGTTTAAATACATTTCTTAACAAATGTTTTTATTTATTTTGTATTTTGTATTCTGTATTTAGAGTATAGAAAGGAAGGAAGGTAAATGTCTGTCCACAATCGAACACATACAAATAAATAAAACAATATTTATGAAAAAAGGGAAAGTATTTTTTCATACATGCATCAGTTTAGAAAATGTATTTAATGCTAGGTCTAACAATATTATTCTTAAATCTAAACATAAAATGTATAATCTGAGAACTCAGATTACAATTGGACACCACCCTATCCCTGCCAGCAGAGGACAGTATTGCAACATTATAGGTATAGCCCATTCTGCACAAAGAACTAGTGTAATCAATACTGAATTTTGTGATAGTGCCAAATGTGCTCTTCAAGTCTGGCAAATGCTGACTACATAACAAGTCTGGTCAAACTGCTCTAACAATTTCTGAAAATTGCTGTCATACGTGGTCTCGATTGACACAGTATGCTTAAGCAAGAATCACAGGTGAAATCCTATACATAAACAATCTGACAAAGAAATAACTTGGGCCTTGAAGTGACAGAGCACACACACAGATGAGAGGGATACAACACAACACATCCAAAAGTGCCAGCCAGCACATGAATCACAGCCTCCTAAAGACCAGGGACACAATACAACAGTGTTCTCATGCTGCAGAGGGCTACAGGTTTAAATCATGGAGAAATATCAGGGATTAGTCAGCCTGCCAGTAGACAGTGAGAACGTTGGGCTAGCTGACGTTTGTTGCCTTTCCTCAGACATCCCAGACACCACTGCTAAGGCCCCAGTTTACTTTGGCACACCATGCTAGCTGCTTCTTTTGAGGTCATACCAGAAGCTGCTCAGTTAGCACCAAAATGTCATTTTTGGTTCCATTAGCCTTCCTTCTCCACCTCTGTTCAGACTGTCTTTTACCAGAGCTCACACTTGATCATGGTAAATACATGAGGAAAATGCAACATACCGTTTCTAATAACTGCTTCAATGTGGTGTGTCGGCTGAGGCTATTAAAAAGTGAAGGCTGAGGTTAGTAAAGTATATTATTGTAGTTATTAGGGGGGAGGATAGTCTAGTGGTCTAGGTGGTCTAGACTCCCGACCGTAAAGTCGTGGGTTTGAGCCCCAGAGTGTGCCTACCTGTAAGCATCCTTGAGCAAGATGCTTAACCCCTATCTGCTCCATGTAATAGCACCATGTAATTGTAAGTCGCCTTGGATAAAAGCGTCTGCTAAATGACCTAATTGTGTTTGTAGTTGTACATTTGAGCCACGTTAAAATAAATATTCAATGATTCCACCTCAACAAAATCATGTGATCGGAATGTTTGTCTAAACAACACACACACTCACAGAAAGTTTCCTGGCCTTAGAGCATGCAGGCCTACTTCATAACCTGACATTATTTCTCAATGAATGAATCGTAATAGTACATGCTGGCTGTGATAGCTGCTTTCACTGACTTGAACTTCAACAAAAAAGTGTAGGTTGTGTGTGCTTAGGTTTGTAGTAGGTTTAGGTTTGGAAATATTTACTTTGTCTTCACATATAGAAAATTGAATATTTTATACAGAGCCCATATTGGTTATATGTGGAACATTTCGCCATACAGCACTGTTTGCATCAGTTATTGTCCAGTTTATTGATGCTGACATAACTATGCGCCTATGGCAGAGAAACAATGGAGATTTATCATCTGTCTCTGTTTATGCTCAAATTCAAAGGTTCCTTAATAGATCCCAGAGCGTAAGTGGGGATATCAACCATATCTGTGAACAATGTGCTCTTTAAACACTTAACAGGTATTGCCTGCTTTCAAACTAGATTATAAACCAGATTATAACGAATAAAAAAATCCTGATTTCTCCATATGATGAATATAAATGAATCTCAAGTTCTTCATAAAACAGCAGTGCTTTCGTAAAAGATTGGGGTGGGTTGCAGGTATAGAAAATGTGTATTCTTTATATATATACTGTATACAGACATTCCTTTCCTATTATTATTATTATAACCTTTATTTAACCAGGAAAAAAAAGAAAAAGAAATGGCAGAAGCACAATTCAGAAGGTTGCAGACATTAAAAACATAACAATTTACAATGAAAAAAGGGAATAAATGATAGAATCAAAGAATATTAAAATATTCATCACTATAAGTCATCAACATTAGGGACAAAACAAGGGCAATATGAATCAATCAAAATATCTACAGCAAAACGTACCTGCCTCCAAGTCATTTAAAATTATTTCAAATGCAATTAGGTATAGCAGTTCCCGAAGGTCCAGGTAGTTTTGCATTTCCAGGGAGCAGCATACTTACACGCCCTTTTTCCCAATTCAGTACGGACTTTAAGGACAGATAGAAATAAGTCCTGGGAGTGAAGACAATATCTTGGCATACTTTTCTGGAGGATGTAGATCCATAGGTAAGATGGAAGCACACCAAGAATAGACTTATAAATAAAAATATGCCAATGGTTAAGTCTATGGGTGGACAAGGTAGACCATCCAACCTGAGCATACAAAGAGCAATGGTGAGTAAGGGCTTTAGAATTTGTAATAAACCTCAGTGCTCCATGTTAGACAGTATTCAGTGCGTGTAGACTTGCAAAGATGCGTGCATGTATATAACATAATCCAGCACAGACATAAAGGTGGCAGCAACAAGTCTCCATTTAGCCTTGAGGGAAAAGAAAGTCTTATTTCCTAATGAATCCTAATTTCAACTTCACTTTTTTCACCAATTGCGAGTGTGTGAGGCTTAAAAGAGAGAGAATCATCAATTACAATTCCTAGATATTTGCATTGAGATACAGACTCAATCTCAGAGCCCTGAAAAGTGGTGATAGATGGAAGGTTCAGTGGCTCAAAATAAGTTTTAGATCACACAAGATACGTTGTACAGTATTGAAAGCAAGCTGTAGCTGACAAAGCGCCTGGTTTGGTGTAGACGCAGAACAGTATATCACAGTATCATTGGCATAAAAGTGGAAATTTGTGTTGGAAACATTTTGATCAAGAGCGTTGATATATATAATGAATATGAGTGGTCCCAGGACCGATCCCTGTGGCACGCCAATGGATACACTAAGGGAGCTAGAAGTGATACCTTCTGTCTGCACATACTGAGATCTGTCTGATAGATAATTTTCTAACAAGGAGTTTGTTCTGACAGTCCTACGCTGAAGTCTTTGCTTAAATACTGCATGATATATAGTTGTGCTGTACATCATGTTGAGCTACAGTTGCGCTACAGTTTCGCTGTAGTTGTGCTTTTGTGTTGTTGTGTGTTTTTTCCTAAAGCCTGACCTGAAAATCAGATAAGATATTGTTAGTAGATATGAACTCTTTCAAGGGATTCACATCACCTCAGCGCAGGTGTTAAGATCATTTAAGATAACACTATATGTGACTATGGGGCAAGGGTGCACAAAGGAGGCTGCTATGTGAACTTTGCCAAAATAACTAGTTAAAGAAAACCAAATGCAATCATGGTGAAATAGGGTCTATTTTACATTAAACGTCCCCGCATTTAAAAAGAGAGAGTGAGTCTAATGACATTTAGTGAATGCTTTACAGTGTCGTTGTGGGCTCCCAGTTCCACTGGAGTGGATTGAAGAGGCTCTGGGGACCAGTGCTGTAGAGCCGCACTCCCATAGGGGACATTAATTTAATCTGTGGTCAAAGCCCTGTCACATCTACAAAGAGAAGACAAGACCTTGGGCTATAGAAATCAGAGATAGTTGGGTCTGGAGTTGGGTTTTAGGGACTAGGTTTTGGCATACAGATACAAGCGTTTCTACCCAGGCCCAGAGGGGTCACTCCCTGGAATCTTTTCCCTTGTTCTTATCCTGTCTCATCAGCTAAACCTCCTAGAGGTATTTCGCGAGTTGGGGGGTTGGGTGCTGGCTGGGTTTGGGCCTGGCTGTGAAAAATCACATCCCCTCTATAGCTCCAGGGAATCTGAAAGCACAGAGTGTCTGCGGCAATATCCGCAACCGGCTGAACGGCCCGGCCGAGGTGTTCACCGGGCAGCGCTCAATCCAGCTCTCTACAAAGTCAACAGCCAGAATCATACATCATGTCCCCCCAGCTGTTTACCCTGGCCAGCGGATAAGGATGTGTGTGTGTGTGTGTGTGTGTGTGTGTGTGTGTGTGTGTGTTGGGGGGAGGGGGGGGGGTTAAGATGCCCACCAACAACAAAGACAGCAGTGCGGTGGCTCGC
>JAOEHI010000021.1:4303896-4337219 GCA_025447815.1 Percopsis transmontana
TGTGTGTGTGTGTGTGTGTGTGTGTGTGTGTGTGTGTGTGTGTGTGTGTGTGTGTGTGTGTGTGTGTGTGAGAAAGAGCTGCACTTTCCTTCGTATCTTTATATCTCCACATTAGCCCTGGAACGAGGGGCACACACACACAGACACACACACACACAAACACACACACACACACACGCACACCACTTTGGAGCCTTAGGAAACTTAGCCTGCAGTATCCCATACTTTTCTAAGAGAGTGAGAATCTTTATTTCTGATGCATACTTTCTGCTTTCTGCTATTTGGTTTGTCTGAGACGGCCTGTTTCATGGTCTCAACCTGCCCACTGTCTAATTTATACATGAAAGAGACATAGTATAACAGAGGTGTTTTTTAGACAGTTAGTAAAGGGCATGTAAAAAAGCACTGAGAATAGTTGTGTCATTTAGTGCATTTGACTGAACAGTGCCTTTCTACATGTGTATATGAGTAAGTGTATATTTCCTGTGAATTCGGTGTGGGGTCCGTCAAGCTATCAGAAATAGCTTGCGGACATTATTTGTGCTTGACAGAGCTGTCAGAAAGCATTGGCTCTTCCCTTTTCTCACTGTGGAGGTGAGGGCATTCCTCCATCAGAGAATGGGAGGCTAGAGACCTAGGAGGTACCCTAGGAGGACGGAGAATGACAAATGGAGAAACATACCCAACATGTGCGCGCGTCAATAGAAAGGAACACATACCTGTGAGATACACCTTACATAGAATATTGAACTTATGTTAAAACCTTGACTGTATAGCTTCCTTAGCTCAATATACAGTAGGTACACACCCAGGATGAAAATAATCCTTTAGTTCTGTGGAGGTAAATGGAGGTTGAAAAGAACTGATAGTTTTAGTTCATTAAATACAGCAATGAACCAAAACTATCAGTCCTTTTCATCCTCCATTGGGTTTCATTGTTTCTCAAAAAACATATTTTTAATGCTTCTACGAAGCTGGTCACAGCATTTCCTGGTAATGTGTGTACTCAAGATTCATAAGTCAAATATTATCTCGCATCAGTCTACGAGAATTTGAGCCGTTGAGATACAATGAAATCCAATGGAGCTTAAAAATACAACAATAGGTTATATTACATTCTAATCAATGACACTAAATTCAAACCTCAGGTAAATTTTCTCAAGCACACGCACACATAAATCCATGCCGCAGGCTCATTTCCTTCTCTGCCATGTACTGAGACATGTTTGGACCTGCACATTACACGCCAGCAATAGGTAGCCCTTAACTACCAACTGACTGTTAGCCATATTGTTTGTGTATGTGTGGTACATATCAGTGTGTGTACATGTGAATGAGCACGTAAAGGTCATTGAGGTCCTTTATTGATTGTAAGCACTCAAGGTTCTATAACCAGAGGGACGGCTTAACAGAGTAGCTAGTACACCTATCACACATTGGAATATTCCTTGATGTATAATTACTATTGCTGTGACATGGAAAGTCATAATTCAATATGATAACAATTATTTTTTTTAAAGCAAGCTGTGCAGAAGCACTGTTACCATGAAAGCATAACTGGTGAACACCAAAGTTTTTAAAAGCAGACAGTATTTGCCCCCGGATAGTCAGTTCCAGAACATTCCAGCCACATAAAGACGTTGCTAAAAGTCTTGTGTCTGTCTGGAGTCACCAACAGTTTCAGTGACGTGTCCCAACAGCAACATGACACGCCAGTATCTTACTATTACCACTAGAGCTTCACGCATGAGGTAAATAAAAACATTGGCAGAGGCTTTCTTTTTGGCTCCAGTGTTCTGTTGTTGTGTATGGTTGGTGGCAAGGCCGAAGGATGAAGCAGTTGGCCTACATTTAGCCTGTCTGCTGCCAGAGGGCTTTGTAACGGCTTGCCTGCTTGTTTACTGTACAGCAAGAACCATAACACAGCAAACGTTGTAAACGGTCAACATGTTCCATTTATCGTAGAATGCCACTAAACTTCTTCGAAATGATATATGATGATGATGCTATCAACAGGCAGGACTAGACGCTGTTGTATAATGCTTCACATAGCACACGAGTTGCACAAGTATAACCTGTCCACTTATTTTCTGTTGTGTCTGACCAGAGAACAGGTGACCTTTAACAGGGTTTAAACTTCTGGGTACTTGAGCCGCTTTATGTCTCAAAAGTGCCTCGGTAATGTTGAGACAGTGAAGCTTAAAGTCTCCTGTGAGAGGACATTTGAGTCTATATAAACCAAACATGGAGCAACCAAGGGCTTCCTCTAAATCTGAGGTTCTTAAAGAGGGGGTTAGGATTGTTTTATCAAATTTGAAATCTTTAAATAGATACGTTTACAACAAAGTGTTTCGGTAAATACAAAAGTGTCAATAAATTATAAACGAACTATGAATTATTTGGTCCATAGATCAAAATGGGTGGGAATCGCTGCTCTAAACAAACACAGATCCGTATGTGCACACACACAATTGGACACATGAATACACACACACAACTCCTGATTTTCTTTTTTTTTTAGCAGACTTTTTAATTGTGCGTTTCTGCGTCTTGCCTGCTGTATTTACAGAGAGCGTAACAAGGCCCGTTCTAAGCCATTGTACGCAGAACCGTCTCCAAACCTGCTGTCCCGGCGAACGAATCACAGAAATATTTATCCTGTTTAGAAGTTTAGGAAGGAGAGAATAGGCCTTGGCACTAAACCCTTTAGTGGGGCGGCAGGAATGAAAACCTGCAGTGTAAAAGGCCCTATTAGTCTCAGGACATGGACATTAGCATGATAGTAGACTTATCCTCAGGCCTGAAGGAGAGGGACGCTGTCTTTGCGCTTTCAGCATAGGGAGGGGGGGGGGGGCACTACACACACACACACACTAGATAGGCAGGGAAATGCAAAGTGGGGCCCACATCTAGACCATGAGGCAAACTAGCGACCCAATAAATAAGGGGTTGGGGACGTGAAAGGCAGGAGAAAGAGAAAGGGTTGCGCTGAGAAGTGAAGGAGAGAAGGCAGCATTCGGAGAGAGAATGAGCTGTTAAAGATGTATGGGAGCAGTTTGTAAGACTGTGAGTGTGGAAAATGCTTTGCAAGCAAAAAAGAAAAAAATAGCAATTGTTTTGTTGTATTTCACAGACACGTGAAATACAACAATACACATCTTTAAATGACAGGTCATTTTACATGACGGTTAATTTTATCTGTGCATGACTAATCGTGCTACCTTTGTTTACAGTATATACTGTATTGTACTATCTACCTCTATCGTGCTCCGCTACTAACAGTGGAGGCGCCCATAAAGCCAAACTCCTGCCTTCAAAATGTCTATTTACAAACCAGGGTGGCGTCACACACTACGTCCGTGTTTTCCTAGACCTACATTCCAAGTGTACAAGCAAAAATTCATACACACGAAGGTATAGAGGCCTATAAATAGAAAAGTCAAGGTCATTATGGGAATAACATCATGATAATTTGGTTGCAGATCCTCACAGCTGTTCTATTGCTTCAGTTTTACAAAGCAAAGAAACCTGGAAACAGTTTAAAATAGGAGACTGTTTTGGGGGTATTTAACCGCTTCTTGTATAGTGACCCTCTCACATCAAACTATATTTGGAAAAAGGATTCTTCTTTCTATAAATGTTTTAATGTTCAAATAGAATTAAGAGGCACGTGCAGAAGTGTAGCATTACTTGAAATTGAACTAAACTTGATTGAAATATGTTACAGATCTTTCATATATTTAAAAGCTTCCTGCTTTACTGAAATACATTTTAATGTTTTTTTCATTCATTTTATTCTTTTTTACTTTTGGGTTTCCAAGGACCCCCTGCAGTTCCTCCACAGACCCAACAGGGGGTCATAGTTGAATAAACATAGGCTAGCCAATCAAATACAATGGTACATTCTATAACAACAGGCAAACATGAACACAACTGATATTAAATGCACAGTAATTATTGACTATTATTACATGCAATATATATAAGTTGAGTCTTAATGCACATGTGTGTGTATATATATCTGCCAGCTGGGGGTTGCCTCAGCCCGGGGTCAGAGAGGGCAGTTATGTAGCCTACAAAGCGGTTGTTGATATAGTGTAAAAAGAAAGAGGGGACACGCAAACTCATAGAGGGACAGGGCAACAAGATGAGAGAATGGACGCCATTGTGTCTTCGTTCAGAGGGGTGGAGGGGTGGCCGAGTAGGGTTGCGGAGCTTATAGACAAATAATCAGCCAACATCTCTGGTTTACAAATACAGGAGGTATACCCCCAACCAGCCCCACACCCACCCATGACAAACCAATGAATAGACTTGAAATTAAAACGACAAAGCTAAACCTGCACTGACAACCATTAAACCCCGGCACGCAGGCAAAACTGCACGAGGAGATCGAGGGCAGGGAGAGAGAGAGAGAGTGAAGGAGAGTGACTGAAAATATGATAAATGGGATGTTTAATGCCGACACGCCTAGTTTCAAGGCAGGGCAAGACGTTAGGAGATTAGGGGAAAGGCGTAGGAGTCAATATTAGTGTTGTGGCAATAGGAAAGGCCTGTCTGGTTAAACAGAGCAATAATAAAGCGTTTCCAGCTGATGTCAATGTTTGCCCAGTGATTCTAATCATTTGCAAAGAGATGAGGCCTGCCTTGGTTTATCAAACAGAGCAGGCACCAATGCAAGGCTGCTGGCCAGGCATGGCTGACTTGGAGAGGCCACATGTAATAAATGCTTTGAGACTGTGGCCTGCTATGTCTGCACAGGGTTCAGTGGTTATACCTTCCAAAAATGACAATATGGCTTGTTCGGAGATAAATCCATAAACAAACTCAAATGTTTTTTTACACTTAAGTCTGCTAACCACCGTTTTCTTATGTGTTACATTGCATCTTTATCATTTTAGTATGGATAGTTACATTGAAATATTTTAAAACGCACCAATATTTAAATAAAGTAATTTGCGTATACATACAGGTGTTGATTGTTCAGTAAGATGCAGAGGGATGTGAGTTTATACATTTCTTCACAGGAAAAGCAATGGCCTATGAAATTTATTGTGTAACTATTTCATTTCCAATCTGGCTAAATTGACCAGAAAAACTGTAAAAGCTTTTTTTCTAATTTTATTTAAAAATAAGCAGACTTTTCATTTTTTTGTGTCAGTGTGGGTCAAAATATCTGAGAACTCTAATACCACCCTAAACCACTATAGTAAAGAAAATAGCAGTAGGATTCAATACTGTGTATGGGGTTACCAAAACATGGTTAGCATTTCGCCTTGCCAGACCTTGTTTTTCCCTACATGGAGCTCACCATGTCCCAAAGAAGGGTGACAGACACATTGTAGGTTTTCAAAAATAAAATGAATGTAAAATGTCTTACAGGTGTGCACATACAATCCCGGCTATGCAACAGTGAACTAGAATGCTACAGAATGATATCGCTTGTGTGTGCGTGTGTGTAGAGGTATCCCTATAAGACAGGGGGAATATGCTCAGCCCGCCTACAGCTGTGATGAATGGGTTTGAGGCTTTGTGCCACAATGCCCCTCACTTCATTACTGTCACATGGAACAGATGGTGCCTTTCACCGTGGCATTACATGTACCGCACCCTACACACACAGGAGACAAGCAAAGCTTAATGAATTCTACACCACCTTCTCCATTCAGCCAAGGTATTTATTTACAGATCTGAAATGCAACCAAACAAAAAATTAGATCACCAGTATGAAATGTTAAACAAATCAAATAAGGGCTAATTGGATGAATCGTGGAATAAACAAAGCAGTGTGTTTCATCTTCCAAATAAAAGATTGCTCTAGTATTTGTTTGGAATGTGAAATGCTAGCCCAGCAATGTAGACACAATGCTGAAATGCTTTAAGAGAAAACAGTTAGTGTGTTGGTGAGTGCATGTGTTGTGCGTGTGTTTGTGTGCACAGTAATGCTCAGGTTGGTGATGCGGGTGAGACAACAGGATTTGTTTTCATAAGAACCTCAACCGGCATTCAATGCATGACAAATACACAGGCATGTGCCAAGTTTTTGTGTGTTTTTCTTTATTATACAGGCAAACAAAATTTGCAGACAAAATATATTTGCAAATATTGCACTTCATATTAAAGTGATATTGAACTTCAGTAAAACCCCTTGTTGTATTCTACATTAAAAACTACACGCGAGTAACCTCTCTACACGCGCTTACCTGCCTCAGTGTGCCTCTCCACGCCACACTTATTACATAAAGCAATATAAAACTTTTACAGTATTAAACCCTTCACTCGGTAGCTTCTTTACCTCAATATAGTATCACATGCTGATCAATCAGCTTGAAATAATCACAGTACATGATGAACTACAAACCAACAAACCTCAGTTGACTTCCATTGATTCTCAAAAACGCGCAATTGTCATTCAGAATATTTATCCAAAGCGACACAGTGAGTACAGTTACAAGTACATTGTTAAAGAGAAGATAGGCGTTAAGACATCTTGCTCAAGGATGCTTACAGGTAGGCCGGGCATGCTGGAGACAACACTCCCCTGATCATAAAAGAGGCACCCCTGGTCATGGGGGTTAATGTCTAGAGGTGTGGTAATCCTGGGTTTCTGGGTATTTGTCACAATTGTGATGGGCCAGCACATCAAAACTCACACCCTCACAACTCTCTGTCCCTGAAGCCACGCCATGAAACGTGTATCTCCACCAAACCCAAACACACGGGTCACAAATCATCAAGTTTCTCCTCGCTCAGCTGCACATGAGATCCACCGGAGGACACAGCTATAATATGGATAAACCAGACATGAAAAATTGTTTAAAGCAAAGTGAACTTTTGATAATCCCTCGACTCTGTAGCTTCCTTAGCTCAAAGTCCACATGCAGATATTCACTAAATAATTATCCAGCATTTGTGCACCAGACTTTCATTGTTTCTTAACTCGTACTTTTACAGCGTCTACAAAGATGCTCCCCGTCTACTGATACCATATGTTCTCAAGTTTCTCCATTTGGCAGAATCAAATTGTAGCAATGTTTAATTATATTTTGGATTATAAATTGAAATATATCTTAAATTAAACTCTACATCAAAAAACTGGTGTAACTTGATAACACATTCTACCAGTGGAGACAGAGATTGGCTTTGTAGACACGGTTGTCACGATCCAGTCCATGATCCCCTGATCCTGGTTCATGTTCCTTGTTTCTTGTCATGTTATGTTTTTGTATGTGTGTCATGTTTCCTGTTGTCCACTCCATGTTCTCCTAGTGTGTCTGTTTTGTTTCTTAGTATTCTGCCTGGCCCTTCCCTAGTTTCGTCCCCTTCTCCCAGTCCCTGGCCCCTCCTCTTTATCAATTATCTACCCCAATTTTCCCATTTTCCAATCAGCCCTAGTGTATTTAGTCTCTGTTTTCCCTTTTGCTCTGCTTTTCTGTCTAGTGGGTTTTGTCACCAACTGTGAAAGCCCCATTTACCTGCCAGTTTACCTGTTTATCTGCCTGCCTTGCTATTTGGATTCTGCCTGCTGCCTGCCTGTTCTGTTAGCCTTCTCCTGTGGCTACCCTGTTGCCAACCGTTGCCTGTTTCTCATTTGTGCCTCTGCCTGCCGGTCCTCAATAAATTAACCTTGAAACCTTAATCTGTCCTGTGCCTGCATTTGGGTCCTGCTTGGATTCCTGACAAAACCTGGTAAGTGTGTTTTCGAGAAACGATAGAATGCAGATGAATACAACTGAGTTACTGGTGCAGCAGCTACCACGAACGAGGGGTTAATTCATTCAGTGAACCTCAGTTATGCTGAGGCCAGGAAGCCTCAGTCAATTCCTCAATCCTGTTAATTTTCTCCATTCATCTACCACATACTGTGGGTTCCTTGATCTACTCAAATGAAGAGAAACCATTCAACATCTTCTCCTCATGCTACCTCTCATGACTTTCTCTCCTCGTCATTCTTTTGCTCCAGGTAAATAAGCCCATACAGCCATGTTGGCACACCAATGGTCTTTAAACCGTGCACACACTGGAGGAAAGTTCAAAGCAGGACTCCAAACTTTTCCTTAAAGCACACCTGCCGATGAGTGGGCACAGCTTACATTATCTACACATGCTAACATAGACACACGCCTCAGCCCCACTATCTAACTGAAAATCAGAGCCACTGATACAGGGTGCCGGGGGCCGCACACCCTATTGTGTCCAAGGTGTGGACGCAGCCTTCCAGGTTATCTTATTGGTTTAAGACTGAGCAAACTGGGGACGCACATCCGTCCAGCAACCATCAGTTCTGCTTTGCTTTATTGTTTTTGTATTTACCCAACCACCCCGCAGCTATCTGGTATGAAGCTATTAAAGATACATCTAGCATAATTACAAACGCTCCTGTTAAGTTTAAATTCTCAGATATATTCAGTATATTTATGGTATTTATGGTATTCAAATACCTCTTAAAATAAGCATCGATCAGTCATGGGTTGGATACATCAAGAACAGTGTGTCATATAGGCTTCTGTAACTTGTAAGTTATAGCTTGCCAAAGATAACTGCCTGGGTTATTCCCGTTCCATCAATGGCACTGGCACAGTTGGTGTGCCTCGAATGAACTCAGATGGCAGTTAGTGCTATACTGGGCCTACTGCATCAGTGTATGTATGGGTGAGTAGGCTACACTGGGCGCACGCGACCTAGCATGGTCAGAATCGATCATATTAAAAAGTAATACATTTTGCTGCTATGGTCCTACAATATAAAGGGCCTGGCTTATTTTAGGAGGAGGGAAAGGAGGTGTTCTGAGTATGTGCGCAGGGCACAATATTAGCATATTCTTCTTGAACGTTTTACTTTATTTTCTTTTTTAATGTAAAGCACAATGCAGCAATGCATGAAATGTTTAAAAACCACTCTATGGTATTAAAACCATGAATGCTTTTCATTTATATGAAGTTATATTCAATAGGTATCATAAATTCTAACTAATTGATCTCATTTATTTTTTACTTAATTCTGATTCAATTTTTACTTTTTTTTTTATTTAGAAAATTATGGCTCACTGAGTTTCAGTGTGTATACAGGTAAATATTTATTTCCCCTTGGGGACCATTTACATTTACACACTTGCAAGAGGTCCAAATGGCCACCAGATGCAAGACACTCTCCTTCCTCCAAAAATAACAATAGCCCCTTGTCCAACCCATCCATCCATCTGTGTTTGTTCAATACAGTAAAAGATCCCCTGCATGAAAACAGACTGGCATTCCTCTGTTTGCCTATTGTACTGGAGCTAACGCAGGAATGGGGCTAAGGGGCGACAGTCAGGCCTAATTTTCTGTTCCGAATTCAAATAGAAAACTGGGACCACACTTTGATTGATCAGGGGACTAGCATCTGAATGGTTAACTCAATTGGTTCAGTCAATTCCCTGATGGAGTGGCTGGTTTCAGTAGCATTGGTAGCATTGCTGGGTCTTCTGATGAACAGGGGTGGGTTGGGGGGGGTTATGTGTTCCTTCTGCTGCAGGGTGCGAGGTGAACCGATGTGGACCCCCCTAGTAGAGGTGAAGGCATATCACACATTCCTCCCCATGTATTGAGATTACTTATCACACCAGTGATACCGGAAGACTCTATAGGTCAAACGTGTGTATGTGTGTGTGTGCACACACACACACACATACACACGTTTGACTTGAGACACATCTTAAGAGAGATCAGTTAGAACAGTCTATGCTAGCAAAAAACACAACTGCTGTAGCTAAATATAACTAATACATGCCTATGTACCATGCCAACCTTTAAGTGAATGACCTGGCAGTAGGCCAGGCCGTGATTTACAAAGTGAACTACAGCAAGTAGATTGGAATGGTTCCAACAAGAGAGAGCTGTGTGCTTCTGAGTTCATTTGATGCATTAAATTCTCCCTGTGATCGATGCCTCCACATGTTTTATGAGCACGCCTCACCGAGGGGCAGGGAAAACAGAAGTCGAGCCGAAATAACAGCTCTAAATGAGCCTATCAAATAACTTTTTGATATCTTGCGGCAGGGGTGAAAGCTACTATTCCACTGAAATGTGGTTTCAAAGTTTCAGCAATGGTCTATAATGAATTGGAACTGACATACTATCTTTAAGGATGTAGATTATTATAGTAGATAGGAGATTATAGTAGATAGTTTGTAAGATTAACTTTCAAGCAGTGCTGTGTTTGAATCAGTGAGCATGGGTGACCACTGGGTGGTGTTTCACCCTCCTCAGATTTGGACTCTGGACTTGAGGGGTTGTGGACTGATGGATGTGGCGATGGGGTGGTGGTGGGGGTGGTAAATCCTTTATTGCTCATAAAAAACCCAGAGTGGAGACACTCGTATGCACTAAAGAACGTTTAACACCTGCCGGGCTGTTGACTTAAATATCTCTATCGCCAATATCTAATCGCGCACTCTCCCCTCCTGATAAATGGGCCCATGTTGGAATTTTTCCCCTCCAACTAAAAATCTAGAGACCTACTTAACGCAGGTGTGTTTGTGTGTGTGTGTGTGTGTGTGTGCACGTGTGACAGCGAGAGTATGTGAGAGCCGTTCGTCTATTCACTTACAGTATGTGCCTGTACCTGTATATCCTATAAGACATAGTTAGTGTGTGTGTGTGTGTGCGTGCATGCGTGCGTGTGTGTGTGTTACATAGGATTTTCTATACCTGAGAAAGGCTTATGTATACATAGGACAACAGGGCAAGAATGGTATTGAACAAATCGCATTTAACAAATCATGGCTACCATTAAACAGCGTCCTAGTCAATTGTTTTTGGGGTGTGTGAAGGGTTTTTCTTTCTTTCTTTCGTTGTCTTTCTTTGTTTTTTCTTTCTTTGTTTTTTCTTGCTGTTTTGATCTCAAGAAATGGCTCATTCTTCTTGACAGTAAAATAGCATCAGAAAAAAAACACGTTCAAAGCTGAAAGCAAGTTAGTGGTTTCTTGATGCGAACAATGCAAGGTTTAGTGAGGTTCTGTGTGAAAGCCGGGAGACATCGAGACCTGAAACACTTCAAAGTGTTGGGGTTTTACTCTACTAATCCTGAGAGATGACATGAGCTGCTTGTCCCTTTCACTTATAAAAAGGATGGGTAAAAAAAACAGTTGCTTATGGCAACAATGAATAGAAATGGCAGGAAGCCAACTCCAAGCTACCTGAGTCCAAATATTGACTCACTGAACTCTGTCACTGCACCCGATTTCACCTGACTGTGTGCTGTTCAAAGATGGATGGAACAATACTAGAAAACGTAGTGTTTATTGAAACCAGGCATAACATCAAATAACTTGTCACTCAATTTTAAAGGGAAAGCAGTATTACAAAAATGTTTTCAGAGAGTTCAGAGTTCAGAGCTGAGTGGCTTGCATTCCTCTCTACTTCTCCCCATGCATATGCTCATACTGTTCTCTACCTCTTCCCCTCCAGTTGGCCATTCTTTTTGGACAGTTATGTTTCAAACATAAACAGTGACCTGCATGGCAAGTTTTGGTATCTGGGAGTGTTATAATTCAATGGAGGAGTGTATCTTTAAAGTGGTAGGCTACTGTGTCATTTTTATCCACATGGAAGTTGGGATGAGTGAAAACAGGTCCACGATAAACTAACACTCTCTCTCAGCTGAGGAATTTCATGGCGATTAGAGACAAAGATATGACGCATGTATTATAAAATGAGAGATTTTAAAATACTTGATGAAATTGTGTAATAAATAAGTTGACATACTATGCAGCAGTGAGAATCAAGGACTCTACTGTATCCTGAAGCATGTGTTTGTGCACGTAAACACCCAGCATCCTGTCAGTAGAACTAAACTCTTGTGAATATCAGAGGTACATGTGAGGTGCAAACACAACCCATACACACACACTCAGATGCACTGACCTGGGTTGTCACTACAAGTTAGGGGTGTACCCGACTAAGAATTTACATAATCGAATCTGATTGGTCAAGTCTTGCCTATCGTGCTTATCGTGACTGTTTGTTTTTTGCTGATTGATACAGTAATAAATCCAACACTGCATAACCCTCGTTACGAAAGTAGCTACAAAAACTAAAATTAATGTTACAATTCATGACTTCCTCTCAGAAACCGCAATCATAACATGACACAGTGGGCCAGAATAAAAAACAACACTGGCTTACTTGCGGCTACTATGGCTACACAAGTCAAGGAGTCTTGTCGCGTCGCGACATTTCAAATCTTCAAATGGGAATTTCACGCCGGCGATGAAAAAGACAAGACATGGGTGAAAGATTCAACTCTGAGATTGGCATTTAAATCAAGCTCCGTAGATCGAATCGACGAATAGTCGACTATTCGGGGTCACCCCTACTACAGGTGTTTACCTGTAGTAGGGGTGCCAGCAAAGGTAGCCAGCAGAGCCTTTTTTTCCTATAATATCTGACACTCTGTTATGTATGGCTGCTTGAGGTGACACAATCATGATTAAGCCTACTACCAATTCACACAAGCCTTTCCATTTGCAGTTATGCAGTTTGCAGAACTAGAGTATAAGCCCTTGGCCCACATGCTCTCCAAGCTGTTTGGTTTCAAAGTGACTTACCACTTACTTACAGTAGGTGTCGCCATAATTCCCTAAACTAGAAAGTGCTAAAGTACATTGTATCTCATGACCTATTGTATCTGGTAGCAATTGAATCAATAGAGATCTGCTAAGCAAAGGAAAGGAGAGAAAATCAATTACATGTTAGCCCACCTACATGGTGCACACACACATATACAAAGATCTGGGAACGATAAATACTGTAGATAGGAGCTGTCGCTGAACAATAGCAGCATGCCCAGAGCCCGTCCGACCACTGCCACCACCCAGTAAAGGGGACACAGATGCCTACTGATAGCAGACCACCAGATAATAGAGGAGAGAAGGAGGTGAAGGAGGTGGGAGGTGAAGGAAGACCCCCTCCTGGTAAGGCCACACAGGACAACCTACGACTTACAAATGTCTCTGACCTCAAATCGGCACCCGCTTCTGTTTGTGTATGCAAGAGTGGGGGATAACATATTAAGAATGCTAGTGATAGCGCTGTACCGCCGGCTAATTAGGCTTTTGGGAAAATTAGGCTTTTGGGAAAATTAGGCTTTTCAGAAACAATAAACCAAAGTTTGCAGCCAAAAAACACATCTAGTTTCGGTTCATTTGTATTTCACCCTAAAAGTCAGTGTTTGGATTGATATTGAGGTACGTAAGCTATACAGTCAAGAGTCTAACCAAAGTACAATAGCAGTAGTTATTTTGCATGAATGTGTTAAGGCAACTTAACAAAGTTTGTAATAAAAAACAAATATATATATATATTTCTTTTTTTTTACAGTGAATGCATAATAATATTGCTCCAGGAAATGGGACTACAGTAGGATAGCATTTATTTCAATCGTTATTTTTCCCTTCTTTTGGGGCTGACCTCTTCTGCCACATCTATACAGCTATGTTGATGAGCGTGGTGGGCCCTAGCCTCTTGGGGGCCGGTAATAATCTCCTTTTTGGAGGCTGAGAGGATGAAGTGATTCATAAGAACCCACTCTGTCAGCTTTAACTGGCCGGCAGAAAGAAAAAGTCATAATTATAGTGCTTTCTCTGGCTGGATTTAAATAAAGCTTCCTAGCAGGGCCCCTACACACTCCCCGAGTGCACACACATAGACACACACAGACATAAATACACACACAAACACACACACACACACTTCAATAAAGAGGCACTAATCAATCAGGAGCTCCATCTGAAAAGGAAAGTGACAGTGCTCAACCTCCCAGCATTGTCACAGGAGACTGATTAGGCTCCTGACGGGTTGCGTTCAGCCACCAGCCAGCAAAGCAGCGAGGTTAAAGGGTCTCCATTTGAAATCGACGAGCTCTGAAAAAGTTGTGGACACCTGCCTTTTAAAGCGGCAACACTACACTCCCTCTAGCCTGTCGTTCTTTTTATGTTGTTTTCAATTGGAGGGCAGCGAAGGGGAGAAGGAGAGAGTTGATAGAGAGAGACAGAGAGAGCATGGAAAAAGAGAGTGGGTCACTGTGTGAGTGTGTGTGTATCTGTGGGTGGGTGTTTATGCCAGTGTTAGTGTGTCTTTCTATGTGTGTGTGTGTGTGTGGCTGAAGTTTTGAAGGGGGAGCTTTGGCCGTGGGCCCAAGACTACAACAAAGAGGGGACACTCTTTACATGCATAGCCAGACAGAGTAAACTAGCCGACAGTCCTGCCAGCAAACACAGGCCCAAACACACTGATAGAAAGAACAGAATGAAGGGAAAAGAGGGAAAACCGAGTTAAGCTAAGTAATAGCTCGCTCCACTCCGCAAACTTTTGGTTAATATAAGAAATCTGTTCATTTGGCCTGCTCGTGAGGCATTAAATAGCACAAGCTGCTTGGATTTTATTGTGTTTGCATTCAATATGCGGCTGTGTGGCCATGGGTAAACGGAAGCTATCCCTTCGCAAACAACCGCAGGGAGAACAAATATAGGCAATTAACACAGATACAGGTGGGCTGGCAGGAGAGGAGAGGAGAGGAGAGGAGAAAGAATAAACCGTGTACTATATATTGATATTTGTCTTTTGGGGAGAAGGTTGATTATTAATCAGTGATGCTATTTAATTTCTTTAGAATTTTACAAAAAAATTGATCAACCAATTGGAGTAAACGCAGAGGTGACTAAATTCAATATATGATTGGGATGCATTTTACTTTATACACTTTAATATATTTCCACATTTTTCTTCAAACTGATTTTTACCTTTATACAGTGGTAAAAGCCTAGACTGTATAGCTTCTTCATCTCAAGAATAAAACAATTATTAATTGCATACACATTATATCCTGAACATCAACAAGGAATCTATACAATCAAGGGTTTTCTTAGAGTTCAACACCACTTCATGACAATGCTTCTGTACCTCCAACTTCTGTACAACGCCACAGAGAATAACAATCTCTATCTCCAGGTGTCGCCTCAGAAGAATAATTATGTATATAATAATCTATCTATCACCTTTTTTCCATGGTTGTTCCTTTGGGGAGGTGTTGTGGATTGCCTTCATTGGATAACCAGCTTTTTTTTCACCTAAATCATCTTAGAGCACAGCTACGATTTGGCCCTTCTAAAGGAAAAAGGACACTCCATCAATGAGGAACAATAGTATATTCTGACAAAAAAAAAGTCTAAAGGCGTTACACCACCCCAACATCGCTGGTTTTGCCCTCCATACAGACTGGTAAATGCCACTTTCAATCTTTCTCCCCCCATTCTCCAATCTTCCAGCCTTTTCATTCCTCCAATTCCGTGCCTTCAATGGGTGTGTTAAGCATTGTGCGTTCCACTGGGGGGCGGTGAGTCAGTCCAGATCATTAAAAGCAGGCCAAGCCTTTGGCCAGATCAAAATAATTAACTGGAGAGGTCACAAGCTAATGAAATGAAATGGGGGGGCTGAAAAGAGACCCTAAATGGCGCTCACTAATCCTCCTTTACCTTGTTTTTAGGGAGGGGGTACGACTCAATAGGCCAGGCCACCTCTCCTGATAATAGGTTGTGGGGGGCAGGGGGCGACCTGGGACTCTATGGATTTGTGAATGCATATGTGTGTGCGCATGTGTGTGTGTCCCACAATGCCTTGCACCTTGACGTCACTGACGTGAAGAGTCAGCAACTTTATTAACACATTAGCTAATATTCTCATGTTTAACATTTAAAAATAAATTAAAGTTCTAAATTAATCTAGAACTGCTAGGTGCAGTTCTAGATTCTGCGTTCTAAATACTATTAATACATAGTAATAGTTTGTAGCACGTGGTTCATATTTAAGTAGTGCATACTAAGGAATTCGGACATGGCCTTGTTCACTAACTTTCATTATTCAAAAACATGTTCAATACATGTTCAATAACTAGACCATAGAATCTATCTAATTTCAAGGCTGACAGCACTCGAGAACACCTTGACATCATTCAACCACCTTTTCTTGATTTGTTTCTTATCTTAATCCTGCTATTTCTTTCATGTTTCCATTGAGTTTCCTTACACTGAAAACACCTATGACCAGAGGCAAATGAGCTCCATGCTTTGATATCATAAAGCAAGCAGAGCTTTTGTATTGTATTCAACTACTGTAGTCGGCACGCACAAAAGAAAAGAGCTAAGTAAGGGATCATTCTGTGTTGGTCTGAAGTATAACAACAGATGAATCAGGCGTCTGATCTCAAGATGAGGGTACCGCTGCTTTAGTCAAGTCCAATTTTGAATGAAAGCAAGAAAGAATATCAGAGAGATATAAGTATAACATATTTATATAAGTTAGCAGTACATACAGTATACAGGTTCTTTGAGAGCAAGTCCCAACTTGCTGAGCACACCAATAGAAACAAGGTGTGCGAGTGTGAATATGTTTGTGTGTGTGTGTCTATTTCTGTATGCGTGTGTACAGTATGTTAATAGTGATCAAATATCTGTTTTAGCTGTCCTATTTAATCCTAATATCAATAAAGCTAAAATAATTAAATTTTTCATTTACATTTAAATAGAGGCAATACAAACATGATTCCGCCTACTCCCCCATCATGATATTCTTTCAAGCATAATTTTTATATTCTGGTGTCTTGTTGCAACATTTGTGGAATATTTACATCAAGCCACACACATGCAGTCAGTTGGCCCTCCCGAGAGGCAAAACATGATAGAATATAGGCCTATAGCAATCAAAACAATAACACATCCACCACTACACATGCACAACTACATCTGTTCCTAGAGAGCATCCAGTGGAGCTGCAGTTATAAACTACAGTAGTTACAGGTAGCTTGTTATAATTGGCAAAATCACATACCTGTGGCAAATATGACAAGCACATGTTATCAGTTTGCCAAAAGCTGAGTAGGCAAGATATAAAGAAGCTCACTCATGCTGGACATTTCTTTACCTGCTAACCAGCTAATCACTCCACTTTCAGGACAGATTTGGGAGGATAATGTTTGTCAACAGCAGTAGCTCACCCTAGGCTCTAATCCAAGCCACTGTGTCGACAAACGTTATCAAGAACTGAAAAATGATGGTGTTACTAGCTAAGCTATACTACGTCTATATTACAGTATAGTCACCTCCATGGCCCAGCTCAACAGAAATATTTACCAATGCTATATATGGTACTTTTTTAGTTGCCATAATTAGCCAATTTAATTTAAGAGTTTCCAAAATCTCTCTATTACATCCTAAATAGTACCTTGCTTTGTTCCCATGTTAATATATCACAAGTAATATCCACTTGGTGGAATAACTTTGTAGCATATTTTAAGTATTAATAAAATGTATTAACTTTATAAAACTGTTATTAATGCCGTTAAGAACTTGAGGTTGTGCGCTATTTCAATTAACATCACGGCTGTGTTTATCTACACAGCAATTGCCTTAGCTCATGCCCACAACAGACAGTACAAATAACATTACAGGGGTGATGTTATTTGTGGGAACGCACCATTCTGGTGCATAAATCGATGACGTATCTATAGTTGTAAAGTTTTTCAGGCTTGTGTTTGTTTTCAGTATAGGGTTAGGTGTGTGGGTCCGTTAGGGATGAAGATAGGGGCATGCGGGCTGTAGACAATCACAAAATGTGCACAAGCATATCGCCTTACGTAGACAATCACACTTAAACACACACACACGCATACACAATCACAAAGAGGGACAACTGTTGAGTGAATTCACACACCTGATCTAAAAAGAGGAGTGGAGGTATTCTTTTGCATGCATTTACAGACAAAAAACATTCATGCAACAAATACACACACACACACACACACACACACAACTAGCCCACACATGCCATAAGAGACATGCCCACTCAAAAGATCTTTATATCTTCAAACCTGTTGTCTTCACAATGCAAATACCCACATTACAGTACAGTGTGTTTGATTTATAAATGACTTAAGAGTTGTCAGGTCGGGATCAGGGAGAATGTAGCACTGCCAGGAGCAAGAACTTGCATAATTTAGCAACATGCCCATCTGTTTTAATATACAGTAGTTGAGAGATTACACATTAATGCAAAGAGTTAATGCCATAAAGATGTGTTGTTGCTCTTTCACACATAGCGAATATTGATATATTTGGATAAATATACGCAGTCATGGTAACACGTAGAATAACAAAATCAATGACTAAATGATGAAATACGAATGACACTCAACATGACACAACAATGAAGAATAAAAAAAAAAATTTGAGGCATGTTCTTGTTTGTTATTTCCCATAACGGTTTTCTTTTGATATATATATATCAGGAGATGGCCTGATCCTTCAGGCGGCGGGGCGGTGGTTGGGATCCTCAGGTGGCCGGCAAGGACCCTTCGGTGGCCGGACCAGGGACGGGTGGCAGGGAAGGGCGGTAGCGGCGGTGGCTGGGACCCTCTGGTGACCGGAACGGGAATGGGCGGCCGCGGTGGCTGGGACCCTCTGGAGGCGACCGGACCAGGCTCAGGCGGCGAGGACTCTCAGGTGGCCGTGCAGGGGACAGGCTGCGGCGGCGTGGACCCTCCGGCGTGGACCCTCCGGCGTGGACCCTCCGGCGTGGACCCTCCGGCGGCCGGACCATGGTCAGGCTCCGGCGGCAAAGAACCTCCGACGATCAGCAGGGCAGGCTAGACTCCTGAATCAGGGTAAGGCTGTGACGGGGTGGATCCTCTAGCGGCTGGACCGAAGGCAGGCTCCGGCGGCGAAGACCCTCTGGCGACCGTCGATACAGGCCTAGACCCTCAAGAGACTGGTGGCTGCGAGGTGGGACCACTGTCATCCAGGCAAGGCCCCAGCGCAGGCGACACCCCGAGCTCCCTGACCAGGGTGAGGCGGAGATGGTGGAAGCCTCCAGGTGCCCTACGTGACTGACAGGACCCCTTAGCTCCGTCACGCTGGGCCGACCAGGCGCAGGACTGTGAGACCCCTAGGACAGCTAGGTGGGAAGAACTCTGGGTTACGGCGGGCTGGGCTAGCGCTGTGGACTGGAAGCTGGTTCCGCGCTCCCCGAACGGCCTCCGTCGGATGGCCAGGCAGGTTCCCCAAAACGGAGCGCAAGGGTCCTTGTAGAGGTCTTGGTCCGAGTCGGAGAGGTCGACGGGAGCGTGGACTGCAGTGTCGTGAGCCCCAGCTCCCGTAGCGCTGCCCAGGCAGAGCAGGATGTCGGCAGCTCACTGGCCCGCGCTCCTCCACCTCCGGCGGCTTGCTCACTGCCTCCAGCTACTCCGCCGTTCCGTGGGCTGCCTCCAATCCTGCGAGCTGGGAACCTCGTACAGGGGCTCCAAAAGGTCCTCAAGATCCCAGTCGGAATCGCTGTCCCAACTCCTTGCTGCTACTCTCCAATACTGGTCGGTCATTCTGTAATAGGTCGCAGGTTTTGTGGCGAGAGAGTATGCGCGAGCCGGAGGAAAAAAGCTATGAACCACTCAGGTCATTTGTTTTAAAGTTTGACAGCGTGTGTCCGGTTGCGTGCAGTGGCTTGTAGTATTTTGTGTCCACTTCCCTCTCAGAACTTGCCCAGTTTTTCTAACTTTCAATCCCCACCATCAGCTCACACAAGCCAATAAAAAAAAACACCTCCAAATATATACACCACCCATGCCAGGCTGGGCTCGAGCCTCCCTGAGCAATTATTTAAGTGTTTAGGCAAGAGCGTGGCCCCTTAGCACAGCTAGCGCTCGGTTAGCATCCAGTTTAACCCAACACAATTAGCACATCCGTTGGCGTAGAATTACCCTGTAAAATGAGAATAGTGCGGACAAAGGAAGAGAGTTGGGAGCTAGGGGGAAAAAAGAGGGTGTGAGGGAAAGCAGGCGAGAGCAGAGGAGGAGAAATAAGGGGGAGAGAGAGATTAAAATTGTCTGAATTGAGTCTGCACTCGCCCTGTTCATTTTGTATTCTGCTCAAATTAGGGCTTTTGTTCAACCCATCGTAAAGTGGCGTCAATCATCTCCATTTTTTTTTTGTGTGACAGGAGAGTTTATTATGAATTTGCTCCTGCAAATAAAATGGACTACCCCCTGCCTTGCTCCCAACACCCCCCCAACCAGTCGCCTTCACCCTCGCCCCTCTGTATCAATGGTGCAGAATAGGCAATAGAAACTGAAGTTAGAAATCTCAGGGCCACTCGCCCTCTGGAACCCACATCAAAGTGACAGAGACGTCCAATCAGATTTGTCTTACAGGCATTACATGATGAATATGGTGTGGACGCAGCACAAAAGCGCCTTTGTGTCTCCTCCGAGCGGAGACTATTCAAAGCCCTCCACAGCCAGCCAGTAGTGGAAGTAAATGGCCCAAAAGGGCCCAGGCCAGAAAAAAAGCACCCAAACTTGTGCAGTACAATGGCGCATGCAACTGACTACCACCCCCCCCCCCCCACGCCACCCCAAAACACATCCCCACCTCTTCCACCCCAGCCCGCAACCCTTCAGGCCCTTATAGGCCTGGACCCTCCCTCCGTTGGGTTGGGTGAAGTTTGATTTGTACGCACTGAAGTGTCAGTTAAAAGTGCTGGGCTGCACGCCTTAAAACTCTTTTTTTCATTTCTCCTTTCTTTAAAAAGGTTTAGAAAAAAGATTTTGAAAGATAGAAGGAAACCCGCAGGGGGGACACAGTGACTTTTCTAGCAGGGTTAAAGGCTGACTTGGTGACTTTGAGCAGAGGGTAGTTATTTAGGTATTTGGCTGCAGGGAGAGAGAGGATTTCTGGCACAGTGGAATGGTCTCATGACCATTTGCTTGAATAAAGAAAATAAGATTAAATAACATTTCTTTATAAAAGCCTCAGACTTTTTTTCATTTGTTGTATGTGGCACCACTGGCTTCCTAATTTACCTTTGCTAAATACTGTAACATGGGCAGGCCAATACAATATCATCCCCACTATTTGGCGCATAACCCCCAGGTTTCAATAAAAGGCAATAAATGCTGCATTTGAGAAGTTTTAAAAAATACAAAATTATGTCTTGAAAGATGGATGGATTCTCTACCCTTTAGCTACCTTAAAGATACACTCCTCCATTGTATTAGGGTACCCTCAGAACCATTAATGTCTGCCCCGCAGGTCACTGTCTGTGAAGGTGTGGGCAGCTGTAAGGTGAGGGGCAGAGAAGGGTGTATATACAGTATTTGTGTCCCTTCTCTATGCAAGATAATGTATCTTGAAAGAATTTTAAATATATTTCCTATTAGAAAATTATTTCTTATTGTTGTTTATATCAATTTGCTAATGACAACCGATAGTCATAGTCTGATTACACATTACTAAAACTATAATACATACACCAGTTTTCAGCAACTGATGTGTCTCTTCTACTTCAATTTAAAACGGAGTGTTTAGTAGCCTATAAGCAGCAGTGTTTCCACTACCCTGGGTGTCACTAGATCAATAGCACAGACCAACGACCAGGTGGGAAGCTACCAACCTAATCTTCTCTGTTCACTGACCTTCACAACACACATAGATACACATTACTCCATAGGCACACACTCTCAGGGCTTTCTGTCTGGATATGTCTATATCCAGACAGAAAGTGTTTGTATACGTGTTGCACGTGTGTGTCCAAATCAGTTGAGCATTTGTTTTCCTTGTATGTTAAATAGAAACGTGCCTGTGTCCCTGTTTAAACATTAACAGCTCTGTAAGCACTAGCCAAGGTTGCGCGCCATCTTTCTCATTAATCTACATCTCTTTCCTATCTCGATTCACGTGTCGCGTTTATCTCTGTCCATCTCTGCCGTATGCGATGCTCGGCACAACATTTATCATGTCTGCATCTTTACACCGGGATTTCTTATCGAATAGTTCCAAAGCTTTTGCAAGTAATTAGTTGGAATGGCTAAAAAAACATTCTCTGTTCAAATCTAATGTGGAAGAAAATGAATATAAGTTTATAAAAGCAATACATTTAGCCCGCAGATTGTTGAGGAAAAGTTTAGTTTTCAGTAGTAATACGAAGTGACAGTGACTTATAGGTGTCATTTATTCTACAATGGCTCTACTAAACTGTAGTGATGGAAATAAAGGATTATCTCTTGGCAGAAGACATCGTACATCAATACTCAAGGAAGCTTAACACAAGTCTATGTATTTTTAAGATTCATTGACATAGCTTGTGAACTTCCTTGTTCTTATAGAGAGGTGTGTGTGTGTGTGTGTGTGTGTGTGTGTGTGTGTGTGTGTGTGTGTGTGTGTCCCTACATATAATACCATTTTCCTAGAAACTATACTATATGGCTCATATACAAACAGACAGGTGAGCCGGCAGTCTGAGGAAATGCACGCCAAGACAAAGTCCATTATTCCTGTTTTACAAACCCAGTGGCTCACTTCTTACTATAGAGCTTTCCTACATTGCCAGAAGCACCTGTTGCTCAGCAGATATGTACTGTAGGTGCAGTGCTGGGCTGTGATTGGTCAAGGAGCAAAGATTTACTGTAGGCTATATCTCCTTGATGCTGGCACTAAGGGAGAAGTTATGGGTTTTATTCAAGTGCCATGTGTAGGCTACAAGTTACATGTAAAATAGCATCTACTTTCTAAATACTATCAAAATGACAAAAAATATACAGAAATGTAGAGTGACTTATGTTAAGTAAAAGACAAAACAAGGCTTTAACTCTTTTATTGCAGGCCTACCAGACTGTTAAAACTTGTCATAGTCTCCGCTTTCAAAATAAATGTGGGTCAACTAAACATGTTCTAGACTATAAGGACCACTCCAACACATGTTAAACATGAACAGCAGTATTCATTTCAAGTGCACTCTCAACTCATGTATTGACGGTGAAGTTAAATTAATCCAAAACAGTTCTTGAAATTCCGCAGAGGTATAAAGTCTAGGCAACAGATAAACATGGTAAACGTGCAGCCGGTAATTCCAGGGTTTTATGTACACATTACTGCTTTGAGCATGAAAATGTTCACACATGAATGGGGAGGTTCGTGATTTATTAGTCAGCGTTTGATTGCCCCCCAAAATGAATAACCCCATCATGTATTGTCAAAGTGAAATCCCCCCCCCCCCCCAATATCTTATGCCCCGGAGGAAATTACATATCCATCTCAAAGAAGACGCGAACGCACTCCACGCAGTACTTATTTTCACTCGTGTCCTATGGCCTCTGCCTCGCACCAAAGGACATAAGAAATAGAAATTTCACGCGTGTAATAATGGGTCAGCGGGGGTAGCGCTCGCCAGCCCTGCTCGGTCTTTCATGTTGCGGTGACGCACGAGTTTATATAAAGCAATGAGTAATTGATGTCATTTATCACTTGTTTGATTTTTCCCAGTGTCCCTTCACCGGCAGGCAGTCAGTATACCAAACGCGCGCGAGCCATGAACCAATGGGAGCCGCTTGAGTCTTTTGTCACTGAGCGCAGGCACGTGGCCTACACCTGCAGGGTCCGCTGCACCACCCGTGCTGCTGAAACAGGGCACGGGGACGGGAGGGGTAAGGAATTGGAGGGCACTTTGAACGCACGCCGTAAAGTTTTGTGCGCTTGTGCGTAAAGTGCGTTGTGGCACACTTCTGTCAAGGTATACAGGGGAAACCGAGTCACGTGAGTACTTGGCTGTCCTTTACAATGTGAAATAAAACTGCAGAAATAAAAGGATTCTCGTGATTCACGGCAAGATGTGGCCTGCCTGCCTTACATAGCAGCGAGCACTGGTTGTATCCCTTTACTTTTGCTTTATTTAACATTGAGAAACCAAATAGATGTCTGCGAGTTTACAGCATTATAAGCACATAGACTACTTCATAGCCCGAGTACCTATTCTATTTCTGACCCCCTCTACAAGCACACACAATACAGTGAACACCAAGTGACGTTAAACTCTGCCTACGTGCATCGGTGTTTATTAACAAAAGAAGATATTTCATAATGCGCATAATGAGGCGCAAAGACGTACAATGGCGCGCACAATGGGAAGTTGGTTGCTCCCTATTTTGCTGGAGATGAGCTATTTTTTGATGAGGCCCTGAAAAGCCCAGTAGGGGACACAAACAGTCTAACCCAGGTTTTTATTTAGATTGATCTCAATCGGGGCAATAACAAATTCTGACCCTTCACCATTGTCTTCGCTGACTTTCCACGGGCCGTATTTCAAAGTGACTAAACCCTTTGAGAAGAGTGAATTGCCTCCTCCCCCTCCACCCCCACAAGCCCTCTGGGTTATTGGGTAAAGAGAAAGAGTGCATGCAAAAGAAACAATACAACGCATGAAACGTAATATTAATCTCCCCGTGTTGAATGGACACAAAGCGCAAATGGTTATTGAGCGCTCCCCCAGCTGCGCAATTTCCCCCCGTTCGCCCAAACCAACTCGGGGAAAGGTCAGACCAGAGCACTGAATGAGGCAAACTCCCTAGTTTGTTCGGCACCCCCACCCCATCATCACACCTGCCCACTAGATAAATCACAACATCAATGTAATAGCAATTGGAATCAATCCAATAGAACAACATGTTAATATAAATAGATTCATCTTTATTTATAAAACTCGTTTTACACAAAATAGATCTGTTCCAAACAAATATGTACATTTAGGCTATTGGAAACGGAGAACAAGTGCATATACATTGATCAAGGTGTCCTATTGCGCTATGTAAAAGCCTTCAAACTGATCCAGGTCTAGTAATAGCCCAGTCACGATGTCAATTCCCTGCCTGTTTGACACCTGTCAGCAACTCGGCAGTGTGTTGTTCAAGAACATGTGTTTTTGTTTAAGTAAATATACAAAAATATGTCTTCATATTAAACAATGCAACGTATAATACAACTTTGTTATCAACGGACAAAAAACTGTTGATCACGAAATTGGAAGTTAGTTAACGCACTGCCTTTTCTTTGTCTCCCAACAGAGATTGCAGTAACGGAAGACAGTCCTCTACACGTCCTCGTCCCCAACAGAGCCTGCTCTATCTGATATTAATTGCACTTATTCGAACAGTCAGGTTTTAGTTCCTCACGTCAACTTAGACAACCTCTGGACAGCGCGCCCAGTATACGCTCTCTTTTTCTCATTCCCCCTCCGTCTAGGGAAATAAGGGTTGCCGTTTATGCTTTATTGTCGCCTAGCAACGGCAACAAGAGGCTGTCTCTGTACGCCGTTCCTATGTGCGAGGGAGGAAACAGATCACGTCCAAGGACAGAGCGCACAGCGCAGCGTCTCGCCTTGCTACAACGTTGATCGAATGCCTCTTTATCACCTGTCAATCTTGAGCGATCGTTTTGACGCACAGATGCGGACTGTTGATGACGTCGCCCTCAGTACCTGTCGAACCAAGTTGTAAAGTCCAAGAGCTCCTGCTCCTCGGAGCTGAGGGGCTCGTAGCCCCCTTCGTCTGATGAATAGGTGGAATGGGGCGACTCCGGGTCGGCGGAGTAGCTGTTGGAAAGCGTCGGGGACGGCAGGCCGCACTGGAACGCGGCCGACACGGCGTCATGCTCGTCCAGGAGCTGCTGCAAGGCTCGGATGTACTCCACCGCGGACCTCAGAGTCTCCACTTTGCTCATCTTCTTGTTGGCGGCGCCGTTCGGCACGTGCTGACGCAGCGTCTGGAAGCCCATGTTCACCTGCTTGACCCGGTTCCTCTCCCGCTCGTTCCGCCGTGCCACGGCCACCGGCTGCTGCTGGGGGATGGAGTAACCGAGGCCGTTGAAGCTTAAGCGCCGTTTGCATCGGAGCAGCTCTGGTGAGCTGGAGCGCTGTCTCTTCAGCACCTTGTTTTTGTTTTGGAAGCCAGTGGTAGTGTTTGGGTGCGCTGTCGGAATTGCGCAGTCCTGGGCCGGGGCGTGCAGGGTGATGGTGGCGCGCCTCTCAGTAAGTCCAAACGGGCACGAATTTTGCGCCAGCTGTGTTGTGGTGATGGTTGTAGTTTCCATCTCTTCGACACTGAGACAAAGATACTAAAGTAGTGGACGCAGAGCCAACTGCAGCGTCAGACACTTGGGGGGTGGGGGAGGGGGGTTGGCAGTGCACAGCTCTCGTGTCCTTCGCGTGGGGGACCGTGTGGCGAGCTGGGGCGCGCTCTGGATATCTGGAGTCTCCAAAGTCTCTCTTGACTGCGCTTGCTTACTCCACGAGCCGATCTGACCCAAACTTTGGCAGCACTCCTCTTTTTCAACACGCGCCCCGCGCACCCCACCCCTTTGGAGACGCACGCTTCGCCGCGAGGCCCCGCCCCGCTGTGTGATTCTTCTGTGCACCGACTCCCCGAGCCAGGCGCGTGGCTCCGGGAGCTCAATAAACAATCCAGAGCTTTCACTGCGCCAGGAGCACGCGCTGGACTCATTTACATTCCAATGTCTGTAACTTGAAGGCCCATTGGTGGATTCAAACGGTCTGCAACCGTGCGAATCGAAAAAAGACGGAGAAAGAAAAAAAATAGTAGAGAATAAAAACAGAAGAGAATAAAAACTTGAATGGTGTGCTTCTTTGAAATGCCTTTTGAATTTTACAATGCACCCCTGGCAAGTCTTCAAATTATCAGTCTTCTCCCCTCCGTCCTGCTCTCACTCTTGACAACCACGAATACCAAGAAGGCTCTCTTGTGTAACCCAGCTACGTCTTTACACAACAGAATAAATGGCAAGCGTGGCTCTGTGCAGTGGGCTATAATTGGCAATTATAAAGCTCGCACAGAGACACGATTCATTTAAAGGTAAACATCGTGTTTATGACGTGTGGAATGTCCGAACGCGCAGATCCCCAGCCGTGCGTAATTACCCTGAAAATGAGTGCGCTTGCAGGTGCTCTCGCCGCTTGCGTCTGGATGTAACCGTGTATCCCTAGAAAGCCTGCTCAAACCAGGACAAACATTGTGCCCTTTAGTGTACTAGATGCACACACACAGGTTACGCAATGCGGGGTACGCTATTTTCAAGTAAGTTATTTCGCACGTTATTAGTAGGCTATTACTATCTAATAACTAGAAAAAATGCTAATAGAAGTACAAAATACAACTACCAGTGGCCGATAATACAAATTTAAGCACTATTGTTTCTTGAATAGTTAACTATAAAAAAAAAAATATTTCGTCTTTATACACCGTATATTATTAACTCTCAGCTTGTAGACAGTTTTTGAAATATTTACTTATTTTACATCCGTGAAATAGTCGAGCGTAATGTGAAACAAAACGTAATGTGTAAATGGATATGGGGTCTTCTTATTAAAAGTATACCTTCGACAACCAGAGATACATTAGAGTTTTGCGTCCTCTGGTGGTAAAAATAAGTAAATACAAATTGGGGTAATACAAATTCCCTAATATGTCCTCGGGAAGGGCAAGCCAATCATTTCGGTCGATTTAAGAATTTTTTTATAATTTACCACATAACATTATTTAGTAGAATAAGTGCCATATGTTAGTCCCTATCTTCTCTGAGCTTGCGTATGTTTATTTCACATTAGAAGAATCCAAAAAGTAATGTGCATCATTTCGCCAATAGCGGGAAGACTAAGCGAAGGAACTCGTGGAGGTGTGAGTGTAGCCTACGTGTGCGTGTCCTTAGTTCAGTCAATTAAAATAGACAATGCTGCTTGAAAGTAGTTATTTTAGTTATTTTTGGAGCAAATTCTGCTCAGATGTATGAAAGCCTGTCCGTAATACTCAGTGGTGGCTCCAGAAAATGTTGATTGGGGGGGGGGGCAATGAGGGGTCCTGGTCATTTCAAGGGGGGTCTAATTTCAAATGGGGGGTCAAGGCGTTTTTTGGGAGGGTCTTGAGACCCCCCAAGACCCCCCCTGGCGCCGCCGGTGGTAATACTATAGGCCTATGTATTTATTTACAATTACAATTACAAATAGCAGACGCTTTTATCCAAAGCGACTTACAATTACATGGTGCTATTACATGGAGCAGGTAGGGGTTAGGCATTTTGCTCAAGGATGCTTACAGGTAGGAGGTATCTCTCTCTCATTTTTCAACAAAAAACAACTTATGAATAAAAGTACAAAAATTGTATCTGACCTTTAAACCAATCTGAACAGATTATGTTTTTTTTCTTATTGTACTAAATGTATCTCTCTCTCAAAACCTAGAGACAGCCCATGTGCTGAAACTGGGCTGAGTTGGGGGTGTCAATCGCACCTGGTAGGTCTTGCATGCTGGTTAATGAAAACTCCACTTCTATAGTAAGCCAAAACATGTGTGGGTGTAGTAGACACTACACAATACCACGATTGTTTTAAGCCTGAATCTAATTTAATAAGGAATTCCCCATACAAGTCATATTACACTGGTTAAGGAAAGCACCAAAATAGTTCAGCTACATCATCCTAGTGAAAGTGAAAGTGTGTAAACAACCTTGTGCATGTTCATTTGTGTTTATGTTTATTTAAAGTCAAAATATTGTATCTTACTACCCGTTAGAAACAGGCCTGATAACAGTTAGGAGTAAAACCACACAGTCTAAAAAATATTCAGCACTGCATATCTTGTAATATTTTCCTCATGCTATCTTCTTCTTTTTCAATAGACTAACAATGTTGCCTTTTTCCTCCTGGATAAGTCTGTGAAAATGGATGTGAAAGTTTCCCCTTGGTGTTCCGAAGGCCAAATTACATCCTTCCTCAGTTATAGTAACTTTCTACAGGGGACTTATATTTGGACAGAGCAGCACCTCTATTAAGTAGGAAGAGAGAAGTGTTCCATTAAAGAGTTTTGTTTCCCCTTTTCCTTAGCCTTACATTGGCTGGCGGGCTATAGGCGTGTGAGCCAGTGTGGTAATCTAGACACGCTGTATTAAGTGTGTGACGCCTTGTCTGTTAGGAGTCATTGAAATGGGTGGGCTGGATGGCAGGGGTCAGAACTTATTTGTGAATCATTTTAATCATCAATATTTAATTCAAAATATTCATTTTTATTATCATCTCTAGTGTACATACTGAAAGTGATTTCATGCAGATACAGTACTGTATATACTACATACTACATTTAGTAGGCCTAAATTCATGCAAAACCTGGGACAGAAACTCAATTAAACATCTAGCCATGTTAATCACAATATGCCAATGTTTTGGCCATGTTAGCCTTCATCACGGTATCGTTGTTCAATCTGTTGACTGCCATTTTACCACTGTCCCTTGTATGTTAGCATCCATAAAAAGACTCAATTCATGTATCGCAAATATTTCTCAGTGTGATCTAAAAGAGTGATCTCCTCATAGAAACAGAACAGATTTGAAATGTTTTACATTTTGATGAACTCACTGTCTCTTGCTAAGCTTGGTCTTAAGGGACTTTAGGAGAAACAATTGAGACAAATGAGTTGCAAGTGAGACTCAAATAAGAATCTCAGTTTGGTCTCCTGAGTAAAAGAAGAGAGAAGCAATATTTCCCTCTGGGATATCAACTCCATTGCATCATAAAATATTACAGCTACATTCTTCATAGAGGGATGCGAGTATAATGTTTTTTCTTCCAGCATTCCAAGCTGTGAAGGTCGAGTAATTAACAATTTTGGGTTTATATTTCTTTAAAATGTAGAAAAGACCTGGAATATAAAAGACAGTGTGCCAATTTTCTGTTTTATGGTTGCGCTTTACTAGTAAAAGTCCATATGAAAGGCTAAAGGTAGAAAGAAGAACTGTGCATTTGGACCCAGTAATGGCGTTGTTTCAGTCCAAAAAGGGCTTCCCCACAGCAACTCTCAGCCACAGTCTTGCTACTAAACAATGTCACACAAACATGTGACAAACCTGCACACCTGCAGTTAATGTTTGCTTGTGGTACATTCATAATAACTGCGGTACATTTTTGGTAGCCTACATTGAAATTCAAAAGAACTGTTAATGTTTTGTGTGAAGAATTTTTTTTGCATGGTTAATTTCTAAACCAAAAATACATTAGGCTACATCAGAGTGCACCTGTTAGTATAAGTATAACAATTACTGAATGAATATGATTATGATGTGTAAGATCCTAAAAATCTGAATATTATGAACATGGCTTAATTTATAATATAATGGGATACGATGTTGCAGGACCCTTACCAAATAAAGATCATCATATTCCTAATGACAGTGGAATATGGGTAAACGTTGTGACTTTTTGACGCCAGATAGTCAGTGAATGGGCCAATGCCAATGCTATTTGAAATGTTATCAAATCTAAGAAAATACATAGGTGTATTCAGATACATTTTTGTTCCTTTTAAACAAAATTAGTCAACTAGGATGACAAGCTTTCTCTCAGGTGTTTTAATCCATAAATTGTGGGGTAGTGTAGGCTATGTGAGACAAGCAACAGTAACAATTAGTGAGTGTGCATAGTCAGTATGCTCCAATTACGAGCGAACAAGTCAGCAGGAGTGACGTGCGAAGTCGAAGACATATTTCAAGATAATGGTGACCAATGGCATTGATGTGATTCTCACTTACTTCCTACTACAAAAAAGGGGAAGAGTCATTATATGACATCATCGTAAAATCTTATAAAATGTGCCTCCGCACCACAACTACACCAGTGGATACTTTTCTCTCTCGAATGGCGATTTAAAACACGCACTAAACAACATGCAAAGGTAAGGAAATTCACCACAACTCAATGATCATCGTTCACGCACCTAGTTAATCGGGAGTTTGATTCCAGTACGTGTTAATAACATGTTGCTACTGCATCTCCTTTTGTCAGCCCCCAGAAGCCACAGTTCACCACTTGGCTCTTAGAGCAGGTGCAGACGGGACAATATGCAGGCTTGTGCTACGTGGATGGGAACAAATTTAGAGTCCCGTGGAAGCACAACTCCAGGAAGGATTGCAATGACGAGGACTGTAAAATATTCAGGGTAGGTAGTTTAGCTTTAATAGAGCTGACATTGCAATGTGATACGTTTGTCATGGCATAGGCTACTTAATATAGGCGATGGTGTCTAGGTGCAACGTTCCTAGAAGCATTACGTTAGCGTCAGACATCAGTGGTTTGTCCAACAGAAGGGAGAGGCAGAAAGAGCGAGATTTCATGCGTGATCAGTTACCCCGAACATACTTTAGGTGTCAGCAAAATAACATTGAATAAAAAACAGCCGTAGACTGTAAGAGAGAGACACATGCATTGTTTTGTATCCCATTCACCTTGGTTGACAGGCTAGCCTGCTCTAGGATATTCCAATTGTTTCCTTTTTGTGTTTTCCAGGCTTGGGCAGTGGCAAGTGGCAAAATCAACGAGTTCCCCACTCACAAAGCCAAATGGAAAACGAACTTCCGCTGCGCTCTAAATAACCTCACTAAACGCTTCCGGATGATCAAGGATAACTCAAAGAATGCAGAGGACCCGCATAAAATCTATGAAATCATAAACACTGAATGTAAGAGCACAACATCTGGTTACTTGATCAGATAGATAAAATGTAAACATGCAACTATGCAAGATTTGTATTTAGAATGTGAATTGATAGCGTTTTCTGTCTCTATTTGCAGATAACTATGAACAGACAGTAGAGGATTCCCCCGATGACTTTGATATGATTCCAGATATCTACAGTTCTCCTATAGACTACTTCCCCTCAGCCAATGAGGTGCAGCGAGATACATTTGAAAATCCTAGTTATAAAATAACTAGTAAAAATAAATAAAATACTCATAGGTGATGATTAGGAAATAATTACAATTACATTTTTTTCCCCTGACAGCACAATCTTCTTAACCGATTCACTAACCTGGATCTCAGAAATCAACAAATAGGTGCAGTATAAGTTTTAGCATAATGTTATTTTATAAGTAAATTAAATCTTCCCATTTTTAGCAGTATACACTAGATATTTCCATATGTTGTGTACATATACATACTGTATGTACAAATAATACATGAACAGAATTTGTATTTTGTCTCCAATCACCATGAAATCCCTTTCAGCAGAACAGAACTTTTTTTGAATATGAATCTGAACACATTTGGACAGAACACGTCTGCATTATTGTGCGAGTGCCTTATGCTTAGCCTTATGCTTTTGTATTATGTTGACAGAAAACCAGCCATCGGCAGAGAGCTACACCCAGCACAACTCAGCTGCACCTGGTAACTACCCCGCTTTGCAGACTTCAGCAGCACTACCAGTTTCACAGAATGACACACCGGAAGCAGCAGAAAAGCACTGTAACCAGCAGGGTATGTTGAAACGCTGTGTTGATATGCAGTGTGTGTCATCAATCCACAATATTTTTTGGTTCAAAAGTCACTTCATTTGTAGCGTGCGGTAACACTTAACAGACACTTTTACCTTGTTACACATTATACTGACCGTTTGAGCAAAGATTGCATTGAGTGCTTCCCCCGACACCCACCCAAAGGGATGCAATTTAACGCTATTGAACTTTGAGACCAAGATATTTAGCTGTATTTTAATTTTAGTACTCACCACTGGAGAACGAGATGAATGGAAATAACGGTGTGCTCAATCTGTATGTTAGCATACAAGAAATTGTTAAGAAGTACGAATAAAAGGGGAAGAATATGAAATTAAAAAGTAAACTTCTTTCCTGAGCAGATATTGTCTTCAATATCATTGTACGAGTAACAGTAGGTAGAGAGTTGCAAGGATTCACATTTGTTGTATTTCTCCTCAAACAAATGTAGAGCCAGTACTGCACTCACCGCTCCAGCCAGCCATCTGGGACCTAGAGATCTCCATCCACTACAGAAAGAGAGAGATGCTAAAGACCCAGGTCTCCTGCCCCCGTCTCCAGTTCCATTACAATCATGAGGCCCCTGAACTGAACGCCTACAGCATCTGCTTCCCCACCACAGACAGCCTGCTGGACCATAAGCAGGTACAGCATCACATATTCTGCTAGTTTTATATGTGGCATACAAAGCGCTGTCAACACGTATAGTTGACTGTTCACTCGTGCTTTGCGCCGATTTTATTCCACAGATATTTTCATTATTCCTTCCACAGTCGGCAATAAGGTAAAACACACAGGGCTTGAACACTGCCTGTAAATGTAGTTAGCGGGTCCTGCTTCCTCTTACCGCCAGCTTCCTGGTTTGCTGGCGTCTCTCCCGAGCTATCAGTTCTGTGCTCTTTTTTACTGTGGGAGACAGGTGATTATTAATTGGCGCCACACCTGTTCCCAATCCCCAAGTCCCGTGAACCACACCTCGAAACGTTCCCTCCCACACACAGGACTAAACTACGCCCACAGTATGCGTGCAGTATTTAAAGCTTTAATTACCAACTTGTTTTATATCAGTGGTTCTTAACCTGGGTTCGATCGAACCCCAGGGGTTCGGTGAGTCAGTCTTAGGGGTTCGGCGGAGGATAA
>JAOEHI010000021.1:4337319-4359967 GCA_025447815.1 Percopsis transmontana
CATATACACACATATACATACACATATACATACACATACATACACACACACACAAATAAATAAATATAAGGGCCGAACATTGACAAGCGCGTAGTTTGACAGAGCGGCGGTGCGCATGCAGCGCTGCGCTCCCCCACTGTGTTAAAACGCGTATCGGGCGAGTGTTTAGGGACGTTTGGTATCTAACTGAGCGAATGGATATAAACACCACGTTGGAATAGGCTAAATGGCTTATACATATAAGCTTGTTATGTGAAAATGAAAAGGTAAGGAATAACAGTAGCTAAGCCATTCTTAAAAAAAAACAAGCAGAACAAGAGGAATATGCTCTTGAAGGGAGATGTGCGCTTCTGTTTACGGTATTTTTTTATACGGCGATATAACGTAGGCCTATAGTCTAATAAACTCATAGAGACTATAGGGTTATAACAATTTTAATATGGTCAACATTAAAGCTAAATCAGGGGACAAGTGTTACAAACAATAGTAGGTTAAGATATCCAAAAAGCTCGCCGTGATCTCTCCAAACTATTTAGCGTAATGATCAGCTGGTTTAATGTGTGGCCGATTCTAAGATCTCCGACGATTATTATATTATACCGTAACTCAAGACTCTTACAGGTTGTGCAACCTCACACATGGCATTACACGGGTCTTACCCTCAGCGGCCAAGCAGCACTGCGCCAACAGCAGCGCTAGAAAACACCTGACCAGGGATCCGCTCAGCGCCCACATCCTGGTTCCACTTTTCGGCGGGCAAATAGATACCATGCCCACATCCATCCATCGAGTCGTGTTGAAAGCGAGAGCGGCTTGATTGTTTCCACCTCCGACAGTCCCACGGTCACCGGGGCTATGTTTCGAATCCATTGGTCAAACAATTATTCCACAACTGAAATCTAACGAGCTTGCCCAGGTGAAAAGCATTTGAACACCCTGTCACTAGTGTGGACAAGCATCGGCCTCGCCATGGGCCTGCCAGGAGGTTGTCAGATTTCGTTTTGTGTCCTGTGCGCGCGCGTGTCTGTGTGTGAAGTCCCCTAATGCGGATGCAAGACGCTCTTCATCTTTAGGTCCCGCAAATCAGTTGTTGTGCGCCTGTAATTTCTCAGCCAAGACTAAGGATCCCTCGGTAAAATAAATGATTCCAAAAGACGATTGGGATGACAAGACGGAAATTCTGGGACGCGACCAATCATGCTGATGCTCCCAAACGTTATTTACCGTCCGTCGTAGCATTAAAGATAAATACCCAACCAGTGACGCCAACACTGCCTTCCTGTTATATTTATTCAGTAGTAGCTAAATCTGGACACAATATGATATAGGCGACCTCTGGTGGGTACTGTTGGAACAACTCCTTTAACCCAGGATGCATGTTATGGGTCAAAATAATTTTTCTTACTTAACTTTAGAACAGAAACACATCACACCATGATATTCCATGTAAATCTCAAAAACTAGTTTGAAATGTGTGTAACTTTAGATTTCAGTGATAACTATTTATTTTGGAGAAAAATATGAAAATTACCCAAATTGACTTATAAATTCGTGATTTTACCCATTTTTATGCATATCAAATGAGTTATCTCAAACATGATTCAAGAAACAGGCCTACAATTTACCACATTTCTACATCTTCCTGTGCTAAATAAATCCTTAGTGATTCATTACCTGCCTCTTTCCTACAGCGCCATCTATAGGCAACATCTACATCGCAATCATTGACCAAAGAATAGCAGATGTCAATATTGACGTAAAGAAATAAACAATATGGCAGTTGATGAAATTTAAAGTAGGATTCCTCAGTTATAGCTTAGGTGAATACCACAAAAAAAAAAGACAACAGTAGTTGCTGAAGCAAAATATCTTTTTTTATTTTAATTCAAAATTAATCTTGACATAGTACACCATCAATTAATTATTTGACACTCACCAATAAGGAACCCGCTTTTTGTGACAAAGACACACGGCTTTGTCACCCTGAAACTCACTGAGAACAAGCGATATATGGGGACAAGCCGGCAAGACACACATTACATCTAGACAATAATTTTCCCAGTCCTCATATGGTTGTATATTGCACAGTGCAGTTGCTACATGTCAAACTAGTGTAGCATTTAAGAAACAAACAAATCAAATGAAGATTTATAAAGCCACATGATCTACACATATTTAAAAACAACAGTTCAAATTCAGCAATCACGTCTACATGAGTATATTAAATGTGAACCCAATAAGTACAAAAGGTGTGATACAAATTCTACTCAACAGGTTTCGTAGGAATTCTTAGGAAATGCGCCAAGCCCAGTACCTCAAATGAGACGTTTAGCACATGCTCAAATACCCGGCTGGTTTCATGAGACCAGAGGAAAAATGACTAATCTAGTTTCTGGATCGCCTATTTTTACAGATGCATGCATTTGCCATATGTCAATTAAGGCATTGTTAGAATGGATTGATACATATCCTAATTTGCGACAGTCTATCACTACAGGGGGCGGGGCTGCTATGACGGGCCTATATAGAAAGAGGCTGCTCATAGTGTTCACATGCAGGGCGGTCTGACCCTGCAGTGACGTTGATGATGTAACTGTCAATGTGACGCAGGACGAGGCTGGCCTATTCCTAGTGACATCCTAAGCAATCACACCAGAGCGGTGTAGATTTAGTACATTATAGGAGTCATACATAGGCACATCTCATCACAGGTGCTGAGCTGGGGGGGGGTTGGGGTAGAAAGAAAAGAAAACAAAGAAAAAAACCGGTGATCAACTAGAGTAAATCCGCGAAACGACATTTAAAAAACCAACAAACATTTTGTTTCTAATTCAAATCAACATTCTTCAGTTACTGTGGCGTGATACTGCCTAATCTATCCTATGTAACTCTAGGCTGTATGCTGCATGACCGTGCACGCTCTGGCGCCCTCTTGTGTTATAATGCTACGTTCACACTGGAGACGGCCACAGGAAGGGCACAACAGGACCAGAAGATGATGCCAGCATTGCCCTGTGCCGCATTAAACACTGGCCTAATCTCCTGGTTATCTTTGCGGTAACAGAGGACGGTACAAGATTTTATTATTTTTTTTGTTTCATTTATAAAAATAAATGAAACACCTGTGCCATCATGTCTCCAGTGTGAACACAATATACAGGCCAGGGATTGCCAACAGTCTTACATAAAGTGATTAAATACAACACATCCTTGACTTAAACAACATAGCAAAAACACATTGTAATACATTACAGTAGCTGTTGTATAAAGGAGGGGGCAACTTTGAGGATAAAGATGAATAAAGCATTGTGTCTCGTGACTAATACAGATCACCTACCTATGGCAATACCTGCATAACATAAAGGCGTCCCGATTAAAGACTAAAACATACAAAAGATATTTTTGAGTTCCACGAATACATTCACGGTGTGAGTAAAGCTTTGCTTTGATGGTGTATATATCCAGGTCCTATGATGCATGGTGTTACTCAAGCGTAATAAACATTCCCTGACTTCAACTTTCTTAGGATTCTGTAGAAAACTGAGATGGTTTCAAACCTTATCTTAGTCAAATAAAGCAACTTTGGGGCTGAGTGATTTGAAAATAGGTGCTTATCCCCCCTTAGTGATCAGTGATCAGTAATCCACTCGTTCAAAGAAGGCACTAGTTGTACAGTACAAGGAGTTGTAAGTACAGTCCAATAATGAAACCAAGACACTTATTTATAATATATGTGGGAAAATAAACGGACATCAACACCACACTGATTACAGAATACCATGATGCACCCAGCCTACAATTCAAGACAAAAAACTGATGCTAAATGCACACACACGACACACGCACAAAAGAACAAAAGAAACAGGAAAAAACAAAAATCATACTTCCATTACAGCAGTTTACAATCACTTCAAAACGACAAAGCTAATATACAGAGGCACTAGCCTATAGGAATACCATTCAATATACTCTAAAATAAAAATAGAACCAAATTCTATTGTATCTTGTCATCAGAACTACAATACAAACATAAGAATGCAGGTAGGAACACGTCCTCTAAATTCACAGCTAGGAAGTGGCAGATAATCAGTACATAGCAGCTTATTACCTATACATTCCAAATACAATTAGCAAAACAAAGCTAAGAAAAAAAAACAAAAAACAAACAATACCTCAACCTGGCGTTTGAAATATAGATCTCACAATATACTCTAATATAATCTTGATAATACAATAGCGACAGTAAAGGGGTTAATGAGGAGCAGGAGCCATGCTTCCAAAAACCATGAGGAGTGAACAGTCTTTGGTGCCAGTCAGAATACAAAGTGACGAGACAGGATCCTAGCCTTTACAATTGGAGATAAAGTTCTACTGAAGCATGGCCCTAAATCACGTTTGCATCCACCCACAAGGAATGTATCAGGACTGACAAATGACTATCGTCAACAAACGAAGGGCATAGGCTACCTTACATCAATGTGGAGAAAAGACATTGGTGCACCTTGGATATTCAATAGCCCAGCAAGTATAAGATAGTTAAAATACTGAGAAGTATTTTGAAAACAAATACATAGAACAAATTCTGTTTCTATTGTCATTTTAGTAAATGCCACTCCCAAAATGTTAATCTTAAAAAGTAAAACAATAAAAGCAAATATAGATTAAATGCACAACACAGCAAACCCAAAGGCTATCTAGATTGTATTGCAGTTACAGTAAACAGTGACAATACTGTTATGAATTAAGTACTATAGTGAATAGAAATCGATTATCAAAATATCAAATCACTCTGTGCTTACATAAAAAGCTCATTCAGTCAAAGACCCAAAAATGCAGCCTCTAGTGAAGGTAAAATAATTCTGAGTTAGTCTAATACTTGCTAAAACTACAATACAACACACAAACCCTAATCAGCTAAGCCCCATTATATTCTACAGAGGTCGAGGTTCAAGTGCTGCAAGCCCATATACAATCTGGAGAGTCCCGAAGTTGTGTTCTCCACAACTCCATTTCTAAGGCACTGGAAGCTGTCAGCAGCAACAAGTCTGCTCAAACCCAACGGAACAGTGTCCTGGTTAACACGGACTGGGATGGCTTAATAAACGCACGTATGACTGCCAAGAACACATCACAAGGCAACAGAGAGAATGGGAAGTGAGGGAAAATGCAGAACAGCCCGACAGAAACACACAAACACACAAACAAATCCCAGCCATTATTCATCTAATACGCAGAACAAAACAGAAACAACGCGCCAAAGTACACATTATGAGTTATCATTTCCAAATCATTAGGGCCTGCGAAATTCATCTGCACCTGCGTGACAACCCCTTTCTCATAAAGCTCCGTTTATTTCCAAGCTATCTGCTCCCACTGGCTGACAAGCTTTGGTAGGACACTTAAATCGTCGTCGTTTTTCTTCCTTCTCCTTCCTCTACACGTGGCCGTGTTCTGCTCTGCCATTGGTTCTGCCCGCCCATGTCCCCGCCCCCTTCCTCAGGAGATTCTGTCCCGCCCCCCACCTACCCCTCAGATATAGGAGAACTGAGGGTGGTGGCTGAGCTGGGTGGGGCTGAGGGGGAAGCTGGTGTAGGCCGCCGGCGAGGCCAGGTAGGGGTGAGTGTGCGGCGGGGGAGCGCTGGGGAAGGGGGGCTTGAACTGGTGGGGGTGGGGGTGGGGGTACCCTGCTTGGTGCTGGGGGTGCACGCTCGGGGACGGCAAGAGCTTGTGCGGGTGGGGAGGGGGGTGACCAGGATGGTGGGCGCCGAGGCCCATGGGCACCTGGTGGTGAACTATGGCGCCTCCTTGTGGGTGGGAGAGCCCATAGCCGGGCTGGAGGAGAGGGGGAGGGAGAGGGCGAGATGGGAGGAGGGTAGTGCAGTGGTGGGGGGCCGGAAGGGGGCCAGTGGTGGAGTAGGTGAGGAGGGCGTGCGTGGGGAAGCCCTGGGTGTGCGCTCGCAGGGGGGCGGCAGAGGTGTGCGTGTGGACGGTGGGGGGGATGAAGGCGTGCGGGCGGAGGGGGCCATAGTTGCCGTTCCACTCCTCGCTGCCGCTGGAGCCGTAGGGCTGCACCTGCATGGCACAAATGACCTCCAGGTTACAGCAAACCTCCACCGGGGCTCTCAACACAAGCACAGCTGCCTTTACGTACAGTGTTAGAGAAGTGAGATTCACTGTGAAAAAAAAAAACAAACAAAAAAAACCACACACACATTCTGGCTGGCCACGAAAACGGACCATTATTCTTCTACAGCTTCACACTGTATGGTCATTTTCAAGATTCAATGTTTTATTGGTCACATGCACAGACAGAGCAGCAGCAATGAATGGTAGTGAAATGCTTGGTCATAGTGCCCCGCTGGAATCAGCAGACAGGTAACAGAATAAGGGGACTGTTGTTGACAAGACGACATTTGTATTGCATTTGTAGGGGTGTAGTTTACATCACATCTGGACTAAAGGCGGATGGATGGATGGATGGCTGGACGGATGGATATAAATAAAGAGGGAGAACTCACTCGGCTGACCTGTCTGAAGCCCAGAGGCTGCTGCTGCTGCTGCTGGGCCACCGTAGTCTTGTGCAGCCTGGGTAGGAGGTGGGCCATGGTAGAAAGGCCGCTCTGCTGTGCTGCAAGGCCGCAGAGCCCTTTGGACCGGGACCAGGACTCGGACGCTGGGCAGGGCAGGGCAGAGAGAGGGAAAAAGAGAATACAAGTGAGCCAGGCAGAAAGATGCTCTGTGAACACAGATAGCCCACAAGACCTGCCGGGTGCGATGGAGGGTGTGAAACACGGCAACTGTCAGAATTTCAAACAACAGCAACCGCTGGAAAAGGGGAAAAACAAACAAACCATCATGCAACACGGGAGGGGAGATGTTTTGTTTGGAAATACTCGTGTCTGAAAAATAACATTTAGTCAGTGAAGCAATAACAGTTCAATACATCAGGACATAAGAATGGGATTATCTTTCAGTACCTTCATGACCTCCATTTAACTACTAGACTAATCTCCAGCTGATTGAATATGTCCTTTGGCAGTTTAAGTAATGGAGAAGTCATTTATGAATTCACCTCCCAGAGTGTACACCCATATTAAGCTGAGAGAATCCAACCACTGTGACCACTAGATTTAACAAAGGGCTTTCAGCCTGTTGAGAGCCCAGAATGTGAAACAAATAACAGGATGCGCCTATCTCTACATTCTCCTCTCCCATCACTGCATGAAAGCTTAAATGGTCAATCTTCAAGTTTAAAATAAAAACAGTGCAGAGACGTTATGTTGTTATTTTGAGGTAAGGTCAAAGGGCCTGATCTGGATGCAATGTTTCTTTTACCGTATAGAATGACAAATTCCAAAATTTCTATTTCATGGCGGTATCTTCACTGCAGTTGAGAAACCAATAAATTTACCTTTGGCATGTAAACGCAATAAGGAATTGAACCAGAAAATGGAGGAAAGAGAAAGAACTAGATTGTTGGCACTCAGCAGAACACAAAAAAAGGCACTTGAGGGGTCAATTTCATCCACGGTTTCTGATCTACAGTCAGCTTTAAATTTTCCCCACTGCAAAAATTCAGACAAGTAGGGAGAATAGAAAGTTCAACTGAATTGAGATCAGCACCTTTAGGCAACTTGCACTGCTTGGCAGGAACCAGCAGGTCTAGACACTGGTTTCGATCCAATACAAAGAGAAATGCATCCATCTTTCCTTTACCCCCGCTCCCAAGGAAGGCATAGGGCACTGTTCAGGTTGTCAAAAGTCAGTCACACATTTTACTCCTCGCCATCATATATACACATGCTCTGGCCTTGTCAAGGAAAGGTAGGATTAGGCAGTGTAAATATTCCCCTCCATCCTTTATGGAAATAACTTATCCAAAGGAACTTCTGATGACAACTGGTTAACAGCGACCAGCCCAACAGGAATATGTGACTGACAAAAAGTAGAGTAACCAAATGTCTCATGGGAGATTTTAGTCCATAGCCTTTATTCGTTTTACCCAGGATTCATTTCAAACTGACACCTGTTTGCTATGCCTTGGCAGCCAGCTTTATTAATATGCCTTGTGGAAATCAGTATGTCAAAACTCAACCAGTGTTTTGTTTTTTTAACAGTCACATTTCCTAGTAAAGGATGCATCTCTGAGGTATTGGAGCAGGCCCAGTTTAGTGCTGGTGTCTCGTTATCACCTGTTATAGCCTCTATGACCCACCAGGGGGCGGTAAGCCCCTACCAGTCCATTAGGACCTGCAAAGTAAACATCACCAAAGGACAGGTGACAGACTACATGACAGGTGGTGTTGGCAGTTTTAGAAAAGAGTATTAAAGTCAAACATAAGTTCAAATTCATTGAAGAGCAGAAGGACAATAACTGGTACAATTTCTCCATAAAATATATAATATTCAAATTTTGAGAACCACTAGAGGGCAGCCGCGAGGCAATACAAACAACTTCTTGGGTCATAGTGTCTTTAGTCAAGTCCAGCTTTCACAAACTTTTTTTTCAGGCTGTTTTCATCACTGAAGTGGTGTAACTTGTAGGTTGATTAACTTCAGCAGGTAACACTGCCAGTAATCAGTTTATTTTACATCTCTCTTAAAGCTATATAATGTGAGTGTGTGTTTCACAATGTTTTAACAACAGTGAGCGGTGCTACTTACCGGTTCTTTGGGTGCGCTCGTCGGTCCATGGACAGTGGTTGTTGTTGTTCTGTACCCTCATTGGTGGAACCACCATGGTCCTGACGCCACAGGGGCTCCTGCTCTGAACAGCAGGGGCAACCAGCCTTGCTGCCGGGGCAGCCAGGGGTGGGCGGATGTTGCGGTTGTTACCAAGGTAGCGGTAGGGGCTATTGGCACGAGGGGACAAGGATGTGTCAGAGTTCGGCGAGCCTCCAACAGTATCACAGCCGCTTCCATGGCCATCGTCCTCCGACATACTGGAGAGACCAGAGAAACCAAAGTTAACTTTGACAAAATATAGCCACTAGAGTTGAAAGATGCTACACCACTTCTTGAAAGCCAGTAATGAGATTCAAGTAACAGATAATGTGGCCCAGTGTTTCCGTTATCCGGACTTTGGCTAGAAAAATCTGTTGAAGTCCGACAAATGTAAATCTCACCGGTCATAAGTCGCTATGGGGTATCAACACAATATTATCAGAAACAGACTGGCACGATTATTTGATGTCACGACATGTAAACCATACACACATGGAATATATATAACGATCACACAGAAGCAAATATGTTCCTTCCATAGCCCGTATAGTGTTAATGGTAGAGCAGCTAGACAGGGTATTACCTGTTAGTTCTCTTGCATGGTGAAGGGGAGGGGCTGGACTGCAGCGAGGAGCCTGTACTGAGACTGCTGTCAGGACTGCTGAGTGAACACACTCTCTCCATAGACACACTGGTATTCCTGCATGCCTCGCACGCACACTCCTCTTTACACCTAGAGGACAAGAGAAGAACGCACGTTATTACATGTAATACAGACTACACTTGTGCAAGTCTCACATTCCCCAAGGACCTATCTTAAGATTATTAAGATAGAAATGTCACACGTACTTGTGGAGAAAGGCAAACACACCGTCAACAAAAGGTTTACACCGTAGTCGGAAAGAATATATACACACAAGCAACTGTCCCATTAGCATTACATTTTTGGCATTACTCACTTTCTCAGGAGACCCCTCTGGCCATCTTCATCCACCTCCTCGTCATCTGTCGGCTCACTGCGAATGCTGATCACGCTGAGGGCGGGGCTCGGCGTGTCGCCCATTAGCACTGCTATCTCTCGCTGCTGCTGCTGCTGCTGCTGCTGGCCAGAGGACACGACCAGCTGTTTGGTAGAGGTCGGCCCCGCCTCCTTGAAGCTCCCTCCCTGCACCTCACTGTGCTTCTCCTCCGTGTCCTGCACTTCCTGCTGCCCGCTGGCTTCCAGACGGCCCTCCCTCTCGGGGCACTCCCTTACGGTCACTGCATGGGGCACGATGTCCGCAACCCTTGGTGTCCGACACAGGGAACTGGGGACGTTGCTGGGATGGGACGAGTTCCTTCAAATGGAGTAAGATTTTTAAAAGCCGTTTAAAAATCGGATAATACGGGGCAGGATAGTCTAGGGGTCTGGGTGTCCGACTCGCAGCCGGAAGGTCGTGGGTTCAAGCCCCAGAGTTGGCCTATCTTGATCAAGATGCCAACCCCTATCTGCTCCTTGTATTACTTGTACCTGTACTGATCGTAAGGCTTTGGATAAAAGCATCAGTTAAATTACCTAATTAGTTACTAAATAAAACATCCTGCAATACAACCACACACTGTTTATCATTTTATAAACACAAATTATTAACTAAAGTGAACAAATAAGGCAACAGTTAATGTAGGTTTACCGACATAATCTATCCTCAAATGGATGGACTTGCCTGTTGTGACTGTGCCTGTTCCTCTTATTGGCTGGCTGGGGCCACACAACATGAGCCACGCCTATGTTGATGGGTTGTGGGGCAGACAGGGGTGGCATCTGGTTGGTCAGGAGAGGCTGCTGCATCATTGAGCCGTAGTGGCCACTGTGGGGGCGTACTTTCCTGCAAACGCCATGAGACGGACGGGAGACAATCACACAGTGTACGGTACTGAAATGAAACCTTACACCGGGGGAAAAAAACATTGCTGGCAATCCTGGGAGTTCCCAAAAGAGGCTATTCCCAGGATTTATTATCCACTAACCCCCAGTCAGAGATCCTCTGTGGGCCGGACCCAGAGTCGTTGGTCAGGGACGATGGAGGAGGTGGTGGAGGGTGAGAAGGAGGAGGGCCCACCGTGGTCATCTGTTGCCAGGTAGTCGGAACAAGGAGCTGCTGCCCCCGGCTGGACCAGGCCTGCTGCAGAGACAGAATGGTGGTGGTGGGGGTAGTAGTATGAACACAGGAGAGACAAAAACACTATGCGAACTATGATAATTACTGAAACACAATGCAACTCACGGGTGATCCAACCCTGGGTTTCCCCCAAAGCGTTATAGCGTGGTGATTTTTTTTGTAGTATTGCCAAATGTACATTCTAGTCACTACTGTACAGGATGACCAGACCTCAGATCTGGTCGAATTTATGATAAATAAAAATAGAGTAATCTTTGCACTTGATGTTTTTTTTATTTTATTTCTATACTAAAGTCACAATATTTGGAAAACTATGCATAAAAACCATTTTAGCTTGAAAAATACTCAAGATACTTCCAGAATTAGGGGGAGGGGGATTATGGACAGCGGGGACAGACTTCCCACGTAGCGCCGCTTCTAACTCGCTGCACTCGGCCACTGCTCAAATTTTTTTCTGGGGGACACCCTGAAAAACCCTAGCATGCATCTTACCTGTGCTATCACGCCAGCCCTCATCGGCAGGGGCTGTATGGGAGGGGCCTGGGTTACCATGGGAACAGAATACGCAGCTGGCTGATTAAGGTTACCTGAAAAAAAATAAACCCATGTTATTTATAGTTATATGTTGAAATGATTAATTTACAATTTCGACAAATGATGAGCATCCATTGTACCTTGCATGGTAGGAGGACACAGAATTAGGGCAGGTGGAAATGCATCACTGCCAAATTGACCATTTGCAGTTGGCAGGGCTATTCCAGGATGCAACATGGAGGGAGCCGACTGCGTCATCGTCTGTGAATGGAAAAAAGAGAAAAAGATAAAGGGAGAGAAGAGACTAGCTAATCTAATCTAATTACAGTCAGTTGAGTGATAGACAAGAGACCATAAAAAAAAAAACATTGGAAACAATATTCCAGGTATTTTCTGGGATAAATCAAAGATAGTTGTATTTTTATTTGTATAAAATAATCGCTTTCTCAGCAGCGTATTATTTCCTGAGGAAAAACATTTCCATAAACATTTTCTTCTGACCTAAACAGATTTTGCAGGAGGCTGTGGAAGGTTATCTAGCAAGTATTACATTTTAGAAATGACTATGCTAATCTTCTGTGCTATTCAATATCACTCACTGGAATGCAGGAATAAAAGAGACCAAGATAATTAATCCAGTGCTTTAAAGTAAACCATTTCACGGTTAAATGCACCTTTGATGCTTCAACCTCTAGACTAGAGAAACACAGCTTAGACGCATGGCTGTGATAAAACTATAGACACAACATTGTATTGACAGTGTAGGAGTACTAAATGTACTCGTTGGTTAAATGCACATGTGATTGCGCCAGCCCTAAACTTGCTGAGTCTAATGAAAACCACTCTTTAGCTAGTTAGCAAAGCCAATTACGCCTATCCACTAATACAATTACATAATTTAGTATTGACCCAAAGCGACTTACAGCGTGTACAATGACACGCATTAAGGAGCATTAGTATCTTGCTCGTGGAAGCATACAGATAGGCCGGAAATGTTCGTGATTGAACCGACAACCTTTCGGCTGGGAGTCAACCACCCTAACTATCACGCTCTTTACCTGAGCGTGTAATGGTAGCTTGCCGTAGGCCAGAGGCAGGCCAGTGGGGGTGCTCGGGGCCACAGCGGGTCTGGAGAACTGCACGGTGTTGTGGTTGACAGCGTCGTAAACTGCGGCGGCAGGCCGACCGTGGCACATGTCCATGACGTGGAAGCACGACTGCACACTGGAGAGGGTTTGAAGGTGAGAAAACATTCAGTCAAGAGTTCAGCAGTTCTTAAACTTGCCTCCAGCGAATCGAAAAGTGGCGATATAATTATTCAACGATTGCCGCCTTGTCCTATCTGGCCATCTCCCTCCCCCTTTTAGCGAATGGTAGCCCTGCATTATGTCCAGTGTGTTTGTCTTACTGGTTGCTGTGGGGGAAGTCCAGCAGGTGAGTCATGGTGAGGAAGGGGTGACCGAGGACGTCCGAGGGCACGGTGCGGTCCTCTGCGTGGATCAGCAACATGGCCTTCAACAGAGACACAAACTCCTGCCTGTCGCACTTCTCGGCGTGCTCGTCGCTGCTGTCGGGACTGAGCACCAGGTTCACCTGACCAGTGGGGAGGGAGAGGAAGACATACGGTGTTTGGGGATTCAATGCCATTTCCTTGAGTCTCCTGCGTCACCAGTGAAAGACGTCATGAAGGAGTTGGCTGACAGCCGAGACTCACGTGTGCGATGTCCTCCAGACAGCTGAAGATGTACTTCCTGGCCTCCTTGGACTTCAGCCCCGTCTCCTTCTCATGCTCCTCTGTTGTCTGACCAATTACATAATACACACTAACTCACATGTACCTTTTTGTTATTGTGGCCTCAGTTGGCCTGTTTTTGAGTGGCAGACCGTGAAATTGCAGGGGGGAGGGGTCAGGGAGCAGCACACCAATCAGCGCAGCGAGTTGGACTTTGTATTTGTTTGGACTCGTAGCCCGGTTACAACCAGGAGACATTTTGTAACAGCCTGTGTGTGTGTGTGTGTGTGTGTGTGTGTGTGTGTGTGTGTGTGTGTGTGTGTGTGTGTGTGTGTGGGGGGGGTTAAACGTATGCAGTTACCTTGAGTCTCCAGGAGGCGTAGGGGGAGTCTGACTCCTTCCGGAAGAAGCGGGAGGTCTTTGTTCCCTTGTTTAGCAGATGGTCGCCAGGCAGACCCTGGGTCTGAGAGATGTAGCGGATCTGACCAGGGAGACAGGTGAGGGGAGACGGACAGGGGCAGAGAAGTGAGGGAGGCGCAATAAATAACATGGAAGAACAGATAAGGAGGGAGAGGTGTAAGGGGAAAGAAATTCAATAAACCTCACCTTAACTATAACTATTCAACCCCTAAAAATAAAATAATACAATTTAGAACATATTCCATTCATTTGAGCAGATTGGTGAAAATGCCTTTTTACAGAAGCAAGGGGGACGGGGGACGGGGGGGTGGCTGCATTCAATTTCTGATTGAATCTGTTCAGGTAATATATGGGAGAAGCAGCTGTAACGTTCTGTCAACTGTAATTACAGTCAGACTATAGTCCTACGGTTATAAAATACAATAGGCTTCTGTTGGCGTACTTGCACCGTGTGCACACACAAGCACGTGTGTGGTAAGCTCTGCGGCACTACTACTACTACTGTTTTTCTCTTTATAAGAACCCTTATATAACTTATCTTTCCAACAGTGGAAATGGTGAAATGGTGTCACGCATATGAATTTAATAAGGAAAGGTAGTTCTGCTCCACTGGGCAAAAAAAAATTTCCCTTTTTTATTACAAAATAAATATACACAAACACACACACACACACACACGTGAGGTTTATACTGTGGTAAACTTTAGCGTTGAGTAACTGCTTGTGTTCAAGGCAGCTAATGTGCTAATGAGGCTGTAGAGCACATTGGTTGTATTTATTATAGGGCGGGTGGCGTGCGTGGAGCCCAACGTAACCAGCAGGTACTGGACTAAGAACACGCTGATAGGGCAGTGCAGTCGTCCGTGCGTTCGGGCGTGCATATGTATGGACGTGCACATGCCCAGCATCAGGCTTACGCGTATAAATACATTTTGCTGTGCAGGGTGGAACAGGAGTCAGCCTTGGCAAGCTGTGCGCGTGTCCTGGCATCGGGTCTAGGTACAGAGGTTTCCGTGGTCAGCTAAGCTCCACCGACCACTAACTCTGAGTGACAACCATCCAAACCGCTAGCTACTGCAGAACACAAACCTGGCAACACCCAGAAACCCTATTGCCATGCACATGCGCGTGCTCCAACGTAACCTATGCTTACACCAAAGGAGACTAAACAGATTCAGAGGCATGCTAGTTTAATACAAATTAAAACCACACGTAAGGAAGCAAGCAAGGTTGCATTTGGTCTTAAAGGTCCGTCTGGGATCATCTCTGGCCAAACACAAGAGATCTTGTGAATGCGTCACATTTTTCCCACGCTCTCTGTCCCTCGCGAGAAGACCATTTAGACTCCCAGTGGAGTTGGAGTGGAGTTTAGCCCGTGCTCTCCTCCAGGAAAGCACATCACATCCGGAAGAAACTATGTCCTGTTTCACCCCAGTGGGTATTATGCAAGATTAGCTAGTCTTCATTCATACTGCGGCATGTTTTTAGCAATGTTTTTGTAATTAGTAATTACCGTTTACTTTTTGTTAAGTTTGTTCTTGTCTCCTGTCTGTCTTGCACTACGTCTTTGTTGTAAAGAAGACTCCCTGTGCCTTCCCTAGCCTCTGCTTCTGTATCTCTAATGAGTTGGTCCAACTCTCTCTAATCTCCTTCTACCCCACTGCCACCGTTTTGCTGTGTGTGTGTGTGTGTGTGTGTGTGTGTGTGTGTGTGTGTGTGTGTGTGTGTGTGTGGTCTTCAAGCTGGGTTTTGGGGGTTACCTGGTCATACTCCAGTGCTCCAGGATAGAGAGGCCATCCCAGGAAAAGCTCAGCGATCACACAGCCCAGTGACCACATGTCTATGGCCTCGCAGAACGGTAGGCCCAAAATAATCTCTGGAGCCCTGCACATTGAGACATGGAGATGGAGTTTAGGACATACACACAGCAGTACGGTATTCTTGACCTCAAAGTGGGCCAGTTCACAAAAATTAAGAAGGGATCTTAATAAAAAGGAAAGCATTGAGTTAAAATCCAATCACAGTTGCTTCAACCTCCGTTTCTGGAAAGATGGAGCAATGAAATGAATGATGGGGTTTATAAAGCTTAAGGGGCGTGTTACCTGGCCTTAATTCATATTAAACCCTTGCACTTTGACTTTTATATACAGAGATACAGTGGGGTAGAGTCCCAAGATCGGTTTACTTTCAAAGTAATTTAGTTTCCACATCCATTCCTTTTATTTCCTCAAAATAAAATGAAATTGAGTGCAAACACAATGTCCTCAGTAGGGCTGCAACTAATGAATCTATTCATATATGCATGGGATTTGATTTATCAACAAATCATGTCGTCATTTGATCCTTCGATTATGGCGTGGGCATGACGTAATGGCTGCTTTGGAAACAACAGAACTACTACACACTAATGAATGGGCCTTGCCCTTTAGGCAATCGTAACAGGACTGGTAATCTCACAGAATGAGCCCTGATTTAAATACAATGGGCTGTTAGACTGAGACAAAGCACAGAGGGGCTAAGCAGAACTGCTGCAAATAGTAACCACTGCTGTGACGACCACAAGGAGCAGCTGTTACCAAGCAACAACTGGAAGAAAGACCTTAATGTGCATTTTGTGCATTGAACGCGCATTCGCACGCACACGTCACAAATTCACAACTTTGATAGCACGGCCTATGCTTTGACATTTTCACACTGGAGCAGGAAATGGCTTGCAATTTCCTTCTTTCTTAGAAGAGGTTCTTACTTAACAGTGAACCAGTGATGCTTTGTCCCTCTTTTACCATCAAGGGATGTTGAAAGAAGGACAAAGCATATTTTATGGCTTTTAGAAAGGTCTTTGCTGGCACCATGTCTGGGGTATTGAAGACCATGCAACTCATAGGTTTGGAAGTCAGGAGTTTGGGTTTACATTTATCAGTGTTAGAGACAAATTTGGGCAACGTGGGGGAGTTACATTTTTCTTAAGTAAACCTTTCATGTCCTTCTCACAAATGCAACAGACAATAGATTGTTCCTGCTAACTAAGAACATCGACCAAAACTAAACTTGGCAAATCAGAACGAAAGAGGAAGTGGGGAGATTAGTACAAACTGTACTGTAAAGTTTTAACCTATTGTTAAACACATGGTTGTCAGGGAACAAAGCACCAAAGCACTTTTGAAAATGTAAGGCTAGATTGCAAAACAGCTAAACGAACACTGTTATATTCATAGCCCATTATTAACTGACTAATTGAAATCACTTTTTAAACTTTGTTTTCAATTCTCTCTCTCTCCGAGGTATGCCGACATACAAATACAGCATGCTGCCAACTATAATTTCCATCCCATCTCCATTTGTCTACGAGTGGCAAGCCCTGGAAAGTGTCACTGGTGAACAGTGTTTAAAATAATCACCTCTGCTCTGTTGCTATAGTTTTTCCATTAGTCTAGACTAGAGCACAAGAACAAGATAATAGTGTCAGTCTGTATCGTGTTTCCTCGCACCACGACACAGTGGAAAGAACTAATTTATTAACAAAAGCACCACTGATTAATGTGAGATTGCTGCTTTAAGCAACTACTTTAATGTCAACTATGTAGAAAACGTGTAGGACACAGAGGTGGGCCTTCAGGGCCAGCAAGGCCTTTCCTGCTGGCCTAAAGATCAGGAAATTATATTTTTAGAATTTTATATAAATTTTTATTAATGATATATGCATTTTACAAACTTTGTAAAATGTCTACCAACGTCAATTCATTGCTACTCTCTCCCTCAGTTGCGCTTCTAGTGCAGCTCATATAAATTTGCTGGAGGCCTCTAGCATTTTCAGTGAATCCCCTCTGCTGTTAGAAGCAATGGGGACGATGTTGTTCATTCATTGTATTCTTAAATTAATCCGATTTTGAGTTTGCCATGTTGGGCGTATTCTTTGACACACCTGGGCCTTCCAGCTGGCCGCCCAAGTCATTTGTCGTGTGGTGTGATCAGAGGGCGAGTAAAACTAGCTAGCAAGGACCGCAGGAGGGATTTTGTTTTTAAGTAGCGATCGTCATTCGGTGAGTCTGATTTCATAATTTGTATGGTACTATTGAATAAAGCGATTCAATTTGTGAAAGCACACACCTGTGCCACCTTAGGCTACATTGTTTTTTTTGACTACATAATATTATATAATGATGGTATTACGCACATATTACGCTCATATTAAACAATATGTGCACGCTTCATGTAACGTATTGTATTTTGGCCTTTGACTTTAGACTGAAATGTGTTGGTTGCTAGTGCTGGTGTTGGTTTGTCGGATTTAGAAGCAGGGTTGTTCTGCATGTTTGGGGGCAACCTAGGCCTGTTACAAGCGTTTTGATAAACCTATTACAGTGTTGCTACAGCAAACATGCGTGTGTGTGTGAGGTTAGCTTTACACACATGGAAACAGGTTTGCATTGATAGGTGAAATTTAAATACACACACAAGGGAATTGTTGCTTGTATCACAGTGCTGAAGCCATCAACGCTGATACAACAACTCCACCTTTCCAGAAAGAGCCTATCACGTAACACACACACACACACACGACAGGCCTTTGGTTGCCAGACCAGTTCTGGAACGAAAGCCAAACCTATTCACTGTAGATGAGAGCGGCAACCACCATTGGAACACAACACCACCCCAGTCACAACACAGCGCATTGGCCAGGGTTTCCATTGTACTTTGATTCAACACAAAGAGTGAATCTCGCCCAGTGATAGACTGTAAATGAAAATGAACGCAGTGATGAGAGTTTAGAGAGATGAGGCTTGTAATGTTGTAACTAAATATAACGTGTGTGAGCACACCCTCACTGCTTAAGTTACACAGGTAATGTGTGGATTCAACCACCTGTTCACTTAGTATAATGGTGAGTACGTGTGACTTGGTGAGGACAATGAGTAACTCCAAGTCTGATCCACGATAATTCCATGTCAAACAAAACACATTAACTCACAGAGGCAAATGTGTCAGACAACAGGACTTGTTTCCTTCATTTCCTAGATATCCATCTAAATATGTGGATTAATCCTCCCAAGGGTGGACACAGAAGCCTGAATACAGGTGTCGACCATTTCTTTGCTTTTATCATACTATCACAATTAGGGTGATCGAGCAATCTGAGATTAAAACATGAAAAAAAAGAAGGAAATAAACCTGTATGCTAACAAAATACATTTGATACAAATAAAATAATGGGATTGGGGGGGGGGGTATAGATGCATAAAAAAAATAAATAAATAAAAGTCAATTAACACAAAAAGAACAATGCAATAATCGATCATCATTTAGCATGGCTAGTTAGACCTACTGCATGCAATATGTTGCGTTTTTTAGCAATAGACAAACGCACACTATAGCCTGCAGTGCGAGCATGTATTATTTATGACGTATATGATCTACCTACTAAGTAGGTTAAACCTCATTAGGTACACAAAGCACTCAAAGCACAGGTCAGAATAGGCCGTGAGCTGAGCTGATCCTTCTCCATTACAATTAAAAGACCCCTGGGTCTTGTAACAACATACAGAGACATTACCCATGTTTATTTTGCATTTCCACACAGTAATACAAATATATAATTATATATTTAACAATGACGCCATCCTAGCGCTCAATCTTAACCTTAAAAATTATTTAAACAAAACAACCAGTCCAAATTCAATGCCCGGCTAACATGATAGCTTCGTCTCCTTCTAGCAGATCCGCTTCACTGAATTATTCACCGAGCACAGTGCTCCATTTTCATTGTAGGAGGCAGTTTAAGTCAGAGGCCCCCGCACGGCATAACAGTCTACCTAGGGCCTGCTGTGTCATGCTGCCATGGTGACAACGCATGCTAGCGTGCTTTTGCAAGAGCCGTCACTCTACATTCGTTGTGGCCATGAACTTGGCAAATCAAAATGCAAAAAATAAAAATATAAATTGTGTTTTGTTTGAAAAATATTAAAAAGCATACACACAACTGAATATGAGGCTGTTTGCTTTCTGGTTTCTTTACTGTGGTCATCATCGGGGATCAAATGAAGAACTATGCCATGAACAATTTTATTGGGTCCAATTTTAAATTAAGTACTGTATATTTTATTCCATGCAGGATTTCTAACTTCAAGCAATCTTCCCACAGTATTAGTCTTATTAAAAGTCTTCGAGCAAATTTAGCAGATGCTATTATCCAGAGTTATTTAGATTATTATTTAGAGAAGGGAGTTGAGGGCCGTTCAGATTAATCGCACAAAACGCTGCACCCTCTGTATGAGTGCTAATCTCATCTCAAAACTTTTGAGTCGTTTAGGAGAGTGCAGAAGGGGCGGAGTCTCTCTGGCTAGCACTATTGTTTTGCTAGGAGATTGTTTTTATTTTTATTGTTTTGCCGAATTCGATAATGGATCATTTGCTAGGGCAGTTTTGAAAACAAAGAGCAGTGAGAAGGAGGAGGAAGATAGAAATTTAATTAATGCCATACAGTCCAGGCAGCAGGATATACTTTTTTATCTTCAACATTAACAACATCACTGGCGCAATGCATTCTGGGAAATGTAATCTTCCAGCATTTTTTAGCATGGATGCGGAAATAGGCTGTTCAGAGGGCCATTTGGAGCGCTAAAGGAGCTCCAACCCTTGAATCTATCACGCCACAATTTATAGGTTATTATAGTTATAAAAAATTAAAATAAACATTTTGTAGAACATTACTCTGCATGTTCCTTACCTCAATTCTCACTAATGTTCAAAAGAATTGTACCACAGACACCTTTTTATGCTATAGTTTCATGTTCTGTTTCGCCCGGCTCCATAATGTAGTCACAGGCATGTTTTTGAGACTCGGCTTTGAACAATTGAAGTGAATGGAAAGTGCCCAAAAAAGGTTGTCCACATGCGACTGCAGAAGCTCCCGTTGAGGGAAGAGTGCCAGTATTTCGACGAGGCAAATAAAGGTCCACACCCCTTTAGGCCCTCTTAGAACCAGACACAGAGGTCCATTATCTAAGCATACACGAAGTACACAAGCTCTGCTACTGCATGGACAGGAACACACAAGTCCACACACCACACACACACACACAGAGAGAGGAATGTCTGAATGCGTTTTTCCCCCTGCATCTAAATGTGAGCTTTGCACGCTACATTCTTCCGTGGCCTTGCATGTCCTCAGTGACCTCCACAACTAGTCCATCTTGGCTGCACTATGATCTCAGGCCAGCCTGGTAACCATTGGAAAACACCCTCACACACACACACACACACACACACACACACACACACACACACACACACACTTAACCAGGTCAAAGGCAGAGTTTTGTCTTTGTACTAACATAAAAATCTATGGATCAATGCTTCCCACACCAGACTGAGACTGGTTCACATTCAGTCAGTCAATCAGTTTGGGGCATTGTGGAGCCTGGCTACCCGTTGTACATTGTTGATTCGACAGCATCAGCTTTGCTTTACGGCAAGTACCCTTAAGCCTTCTGCCCTTCTTTTCACATGCCTGCCAAGGCTCCCACAGAGAACGCTGGGTGGGTAACAAGCATTTTGCAAGTTTCTCTTAACATCTCTAACTTGGGAAATCATGGCAGGAGTGGTGAACGGTGGGTGTGTGCTTTGCTGTTGGCATAGTTGGCATCTTGCCAGCAGCTGCCATAGCTTGCACAATGTTAGCAGAGTTGACAAAAGTTTAGCAGATTGCATCACCAGGCCTGCTACGACTTGCTGAGACATCTGGTGACCAAAATCAAAACACATACCATTTTGTATGTATGGGCACGCTTCACCTAGGAGTCAGTCCATTAAAGGGTGCACATGAAGCAACACTCGGATATCAAATGATGGGGTCACACCACGGAATGCACCATGACTCATCGAGAGCTACTGAACGGTTACAGAGAATATTGAACCAAAATCATTGAGGAGGTGCAATCCTAGTTTACAATTTAATGCATGTTTGACTGTGCAATAACCCCGTAACAACCAAACAGAATCCATCAGCAGCAGTGTCTCATGAGCCCATTTGCCATTTCAGTCATCAGTCCTTACACCATTCGCAGACATTGTTCGGCATATAAACCTCTTGGTTCCTCCACACAGCATTATGCAAGAGCACTGTGATTCAGGGCGTGACTCTTGGATAAAACACATGAACGCACAAAACCATAGACGTGGTAAGGAAGGGGGGGGGGGGGGTAAAGAGTGCAAGGCACACAAAAAAAGGGAGGAGCTGCACGCTAGTTCCCAGTGAGTCTACATGTGATTGCACAGTCCTGGGTCCACAGCACGTAATAACAGAAAAGGCATTAATACATAACACCAGGGCAAGTCTTAGCTAAGCCTTGTAGGAAACATTCAAACAGAAACATTCACCAATGGATTCTGTGAACACGTTGCACTGCAAGGTGGCGGGTGATGGAGGATACCATTAGGTTTGACCCCATACTCCGCCTAAAAGCATCGACACTTTTAATTCTGTTTGAGAGCTGTGTGGCTGTCAGCTGACACAGGCCCAAATGTACTTAAATGCTGGTGACTTGCATTTTGTGTACATTAGTCATTACACTCCCGTCTGGGTTGCAGTAAGTGCCACAATTCAGGTTCGCTCTGTCTTCACGTCACAAGGTCATTTAGCAGACGTTTTCATCCAAAGCAACTTCCATTGCAATACAATTACTGAAGCTTGTAAATAAAACACAAAGGAGGAGAAAAGCTGTGTGCTCTCCGTAAAGTAAGCAAAGTAAAGCAAGAAAAACAAAGTAAGCCTCACATGTTATTTAGTAGATGCTTTTATGCAAAGCAGCAGAATGTGAACATTCACCTGTAGTATCTGGACTGCAGGTAGGTGGAGCAGACAGCCTTGGAGACGTGGCTGGCAGAGCCAAAGTCGATGACCTTTACCCTGTAGGGCTGCCTAGTGGGGTCCACCAGCATGATGTTCTCTGGCTTCAAGTCAGCGTGAATCAAACCCAGGCTCTTTAGCTTCTTCAAGGCAGTTGCCACCTACACAATTGAGATGAAAAGGAGGGCGACACCGTTTTTTTGTTATTATATTGGACTGATTAATGTATGGTAAT
>JAOEHI010000021.1:4360067-4389368 GCA_025447815.1 Percopsis transmontana
GTGTGTGTGTGTGTGTGTGTGTGTGTGTGTGTGTGTGTGTGTGTGTGTGCGTGCGTGAGTGTGTGTGTGTGTGTGTGTGTGCGTGTGTGTGTGTGTGTGTGAGAGAGAGACTACGTCAGCACTAGTTAGTTGTATAATTCCATCACTTTCTACATACTCTGTGCATTCTGTTACAAGAATAGACGTCCAGGCAGGATATTAATAGCATTTGTACTATGTATAGAGGACTATAAAACAAAGAGGGTTTTTAAGCTGTCAGGACTTGCGTGATTTAAGACTATCGTAGAGACTAAAGGTCTTTATGGAGATATGCGTGTGGGTGTGATTTATGTAATTTGTATGGAAGATCTAGGATGATTTTAACACAAAACCTGTGGTTTACCAATTCATAACATCGGGACGATAACAGTAGTCACATGGAGCTTCTGTTTAGCATAACATGCACGTAATGAAGTTGTTATTTTGGCAATCATATGAGCAGATATGATTATGGAAAATACCAACTGTGTACTAATATTTTACATTTACAGCATTTAGAAGACACTTTTATCCAAAGCGACTTACAATAAGTCCATTTGTCAATAGGTCATACGCCAGTCACTCTGTTAGAATAATGACCTCAGCAGTCATCAGTGCTCATTTAGTTATGCGTACAACAACGTGTATAACATACCAATTCAGTCTCAGAGTTTCTAACAGCTTATATACAAAGAGCTTAAACCTTCTATGAGTTGATCCTAACATAGAGCAGAACATAGAACAGATCGATGATTGCCATAGTGGGCTTAGGTTAATGGGAGTGCTATGTGGTAGAACGGTCAGTTTGTTGTATTGGCACACAAATCCTCAAGTATATCTTGAGGATTTTTTGATCTGCAGGACATCATGAACAAGTGATGAGCTATATTACAGAGGGCAGACTACAAACGCCTCCAGACACTGCAATTGAAAGTGCACCCTGTTTAGTCTTTCTCCACCACACTGTTACACGGTACACGACAAAGACTGTTATTCTCGCTCGGCTAAGTCGTTAACCTTGTGCGTTGTAATCGTTTCCGGTTTACATCATGTTACAGAGGATTTGTATGCAAGATTAAAGCTAATTAAGAAGATAGGTCACACACACACAGAGCACACATGCACACGCACAACCCCCTGATCCTCATCTCTATAGTCCCTCCGTGACCAAATAAGATTGTAGTTGTGGTCAGGGGGAGTCAAACTAACTGCACCCTCCTCCTTGTGCTCCTCATCCCCCTTTTTAATCACACTTTTCTCTCCTTCTCTTGCCGTCACTCCTTTTCTCTCCCTCCTACTTCGGCCGGTGTGTTTAGAGGCCTATAGCCTTAATCCACAGCCCCACTGTGATTTTGTTACCATAATCTGGACCGGGATTGGCTCAGCTCTAGCAGGCCCTATTTGACAAGGACAACCACAGTGAAAATAAAAACATGTCCACGCTTCTAACCATCTGTTTGCTTTACTCGTGAAGTAAACAACACATTTCACCATGCCTCTGAAGAGTCGTCTTTTATCACCTACAAACTTCAAGTTTGTGAAACTCGGCTGTGACAGGGTAAACAAGATTATTCTCTTAGTCATTCTTTTAATCAGTCAAAAATAAACTGTGTGAGCCTGGCTGTACTGGACAGCAGATATTTTGTTAAGTTTAAGTTGGAAGCAAGTCAACCAAGCCCTGAAAAATTAAGCATTAGTGCTTCATGTATCATAATAAAGGGGATAATCCACAAAATGTACTTTTCTTTCTTACCAAGCTGGAAGGCCATTTTGATGTTGACAATTGGCTGGATTTGGCCTGGTCAGGTTGTTCACTTTGATTCTTGATTTCCTCTGAGCAATTAATCCTGTGTATTTTCTATTGAAGTTTTATTTTTGTTAGATCTTCTCTGCCAAGTTCTACTCTTTGCCTTTTTAATAAAAAATATATAGTAATAGGTATATATGTGTCATGTAACATGTATTGATCTACATAATTTGGGTATAATTCAGAGCTGGAAAGTCTCACGCTTTGACCGTGAGACTCACACCTATCAACCAGTTCACATGCTCACACGCCACACCTTGTATTTCTCACGCTGAGAATCCCAAAATAAATAAACTGTATATTTCCTCACTTGCGCTTTACCGTCACTGTTAACACTTTTTGCACGCTGCATGCACGTTACATGAAATCCCACGTGCAACATCCTAGTACGGAGTGCAGTCAATTATTTCATTCATGAAATAATACCATGCTTGTGGATACATGACTTTGGTGGCAAGCTTCAGCAAAATGTCACACCCCTGTTCCACCATTCTGGCTGTCCCGTTTATACAGACATCGTTCCGGCTCTGTGACTAGGCTACCTCCGCTGCCTGCTCAAAGGCATAACAACAATGACCTCCTGTTCCGCCGCCGTCCCTTTTACATTTGCCTGTGATCGACTTGATACTGTGAGCTAGTAATGTTAAGGGGATTTAAGTATAGCTAGTAACTAGCTTTTGTAGAGACTGTGGGTCAGTGAAGGAGACAGAGAAACAGGGAAAAGGCAGAAAACCTTAGGTGTAGCCTATACTTTTAAAAGAAAGTGGTCAACCAAATGGCCATTCATCACCAGCTCCTACTATTGGTCTTGTTTTATCAGATTTTCCAAATGTTTTAATTTCTACTTGTGCTGGTCAATTATGAACAATATGTAAAATTGAAGGAATCTGGTTTTTAAGTTGCAAAAATAATTGGGAGGGGGAGAGGTGGCCGCCAAAATGCACAACATTTTTGATCACTCCGCCCCCAAAACACATAATCTCACTCCGAAGAGACGTTTATGGATTAACATAACAGAACAAATGGATTAGGCTACTTCTTGAAATTGTCCGATGAGGTCAGCAAACAGAGAAAGAGCGCTACAGGTTAAGAGGAACACGCTAGAAAGATAGAGGCTTGGATTTTCACTGGGGCGTGTGTCTCTTTAATAGCTGGAGCGTGCTCATGGGGAGAAGGGGGTGGCTGCATTGGAACAGTCCTCTCTAATGATCAGATTTACAAGAGAGAGAGAGAGAGACAGAGACATACATACACACACAGAGGGTAGGAGAGAGAGAGAGAAAGAGATAGGGAGGGAGGGTGACGGAGAGACATCCAACCATACAAGGGAGAAGTGAAAAGATTGGGACGGTGGGTTTGCAGGCAGGCTGTACATCAGCCAACTCCCCACAGGGACACAAGCAGACGAACGATAACCGGATCATATAGATAGATGTTATTTCATCAGCCAGTAAACCTCTACGCAGCCCACGCAGAAGATAAACCACTTACGGACACAGTGGATTAAAGACCTACAGACAGACTGAGAGAAAGAGAGGAAGAGAGAGAGAGAGAGGCAACCGAGTAAGAGATGGGGAGAAATTAATCTATTCACTTGTTTATTTTCATTCTCTGTGTGTGCGCACTTGCTGCCGGAAAGTGTGCATGTGTATGGTGTGCGCGCGTGCGTGCGAGCGAGCGAAAGGCTGAAGACTGCATTGCTGCTCTCTGGCACTACAGAATAGACTGGAAAGAAAAATATCAAACAGCCTTTTGATTGTTTTCTATCCCTACCTTCCTTTTTGCGTGTGCATGTTTTCTTTCTAAGCATGGTGCTCATGTTTTCACGTTTATGAGGACTGGCAACCAACAGGATGGTGTTTCTATAAAGCCTGTAGAACCAAGGATTCTTCTTTTTCAAAGTCTTTTTCACTGATCGGCTGGATTGCCCTGGACATACAAGCTTGGGAGAATCTTATGTAGTGACACCACCATATCTTATCTTGAGAGAAGCTTGTTTAGAAACATTTTCTTTAGTTTTTATTCAAGTTGCACAGCCCCATCTGGGGCCTTGAGGGTGACCAGGGAGCGCAACGTTGGTTTCTAAGGCTGGAGACACAGAGGTCTATAAAGGTGCTGTCACTGGAAAGACCATCGGAACACTGCTGTCTAAGTGAGAGTTCTGTAGACTGGATGGCAGGGCAACCTGGGCACATTAACGGTGCACTCTCTGTAACTTTCTGAGAGAGGATAATGGCATCTTGGGGCTTTTTCCCTTCCTCTCTCACCTGCGCCCGCTACACAGCTGCTTGGGAGTGCTAGCAAATAGTACACAGCCAGAGGATGGTCTGACCGGCGTCGCGCTACCGAGGCCCCTTCCCATCTCACGGGGACTCCCTCGCATGCCAGCAGGGGCCTAGTTGTGGTGGTTTGCCTGGTATCTACGTCCTGTTTTTTGACTCGACCAAGGGCAGAAGGACTACGGTCCTGGCTTTGGTTCAGGAGGTTTTTGCTCCATCACCTGGACCTCACACTTGTGCATTTGTTTTAGCAGCAGGCATCCTGCTCGTCTCTTCCCGCTTTACGTTTGTTTTCTTTTCCTTTTCGAGGCTTCGAGGTAATTGCCAAGACCTGTTTCATGCATGTCCACTGGGGGCAGGTTCAACTTTGACGATGGGGGGTCATACTGCGGCGGGTGGGAGGAGGGCAAGGCGCACGGCCACGGGATCTGCACAGGGCCCAAGGGCCAGGGGGAGTACTGCGGCTCCTGGGCCCACGGCTTCGAGCTGCTGGGCGTGTACACGTGGCCCAGCGGGAACACCTACCAGGGCACCTGGGCTCAGGGGAAGAGGCACGGCGTCGGTGCGGAGAACAAGGGGCGCTGGGTCTACAAGGGAGAGTGGACCCACGGCTTCAAGGGCCGCTACGGCGTGCGCGAGAGCACGGGCACGAGCGGGCGCTACGAGGGCACGTGGCACAACGGGCTGCAGGACGGGTACGGCACGGAGACGTACTCGGATGGAGGTACGCCGGGCTCTCTCTCTCTCGCACCCGCACACACACACACACACACACACACACACACACACACACAGGCGGGAGGGCTTATGGACAACGGCTGGCAGGTGAACAGCTGAGTGACAGTTGCTAAGGTGAAGCATATTGAGTAAATCAAGGGGTCACGTCAGGTCTGCCTTTCCAACATCGCTCCCTGTCTATACACACACGCACACACCTATTCACACTGTGGGGTTGCTTCAGGACAGGGTAGTTTGTTCTTTCGTTCTTTTTTCTTGTTTGTTCTTAATCGTTGTTCTTTTATCTTTCTTACTGTTTCTCTCTCTCTGTGTCAATGCCCTAGCTCTCAGTCTCTGCTGTATATTTGGAGGCCTTATATTCAGGCCAGGCAGCCATAAGGGATGAAGTGAGGGTCAGAAAGAGAGAGATTGGGGCAGATGGGGGAAGTGGCACACTGTAGATGTTGTTTAGAAGGACAGTCATGTGACAGGAAGCCCTGGCGTCTCCGGATCATGCACCCGGCACCCGGCCAAAATATATTCCAAGACATGTCCAAAGGTGGCTCAGTTTCTAGCACTGCTGCCTCTGGTCTTGGCTTTCATTTATGTGTGTGTTTGCGTCCTAATGGACTTCATCTGGGACCTCCTATTTCCTCCCACCTCCAAACATGCACCAATTAGACTAATTGGAGTTTCTCAATTGCTCTTAGGTGTGAATTGTGTGTGTGCAATTGAGTGGCAAGTCAATGAAACATATATAATGTGAAGATGTAGTATGATAGTCTAGATAGTCTAGTATATCAAATTCGTTTGAGACCCCTGATAAACATCTATGCTATGTAAATAAACCTGAATAGACCTCTGCTATTAGTCCTGAAACCAGTCAGTTCTTATTCAGCTCACCAACCTTGTATACTGTTGAATAACTCGTATATGTACAGAAATAACCTGGCAAGGGGTCTGGGGCCTTAAAGCACTTTAAGAGCCTGTCAGAATAAACCAGCCGAGCACACCACATGTAGTGAATTAGGCAAGCTGTTCACTCATGTATCAATACACGGTAGCATGAATTATACTACCAGGTTTCATTCCCTTTATTCCTTGTCAAAAAAGAACAGTCACATACAATCAAATAAAAAAAATTAAAAATAAAAGTGTACAAAACAATACCACTGACTTTAAATATGGAAGTAAAATGCTAAAATCTTTCTGCAAAGTCTGCAAAATCAAAATCAGATACTATCAAAATCATTTAACTACTTGATTGAAATTCAGAAATAATTATGAGAAGTGTGTAAGAAATAATGAGCCTATTGTATCCGTGTTGTGATTACATGGTAGTTTTAAAAAACAAAACGGATCAGAATGATCAATACTTGTTACGAGCCTATTGCATTATTGTTAAATGTACAATCCTCGAATTTTCCGCCGTGGTTGAAGGCAGCTGCACAAACTCCTGAAACTCTTGACTGCGTATGCCCCTCCCACATCTAAGTGAGATGACACACCTCTCTACTTCTCTCCCTACTGTGCTCCCACAGTAGGTTCAAACTGTTCTCTACACCCCACCCCATGCACAGTTGTGTTTCAAAAAGTCAAAAGTGAGCTGGGGAACAGACACATTTTGTTGTCTTAAAGCAGTCTGGCTGGACAGGTTGCATCTGGTCCCGAGACCATAACTCAGTTAGATGGATGGACGCATGGCTGGACTGATTGATGCTATTCACATTACATGCTAGAGCGACATATCGGAGCATGTGCTTGAGCTGCGGCATGCGACATAGATAACTAATGCTAACTGCAGTTGGCCTGGAGAGGGTTGTGTAAGAGAGGAACATTAGCCGTGTGACATATTTACAGGCAGATCCTGTACGTGCAGCAGGGATTGTCCTAGTTATCTGTGTTTATCAAGATTCCAACGTGAGATTTATACAGTACACTGTGTTCTCATGGCCTCTGTGTAGAAATGTGGTGTGCAAGTTATCATTGTATCTGTCCGCAATTAGTCTAATAAAGATAGGTCCAGGCCAACAAAGAACTACTGAGAGTATAAAACATTCCAGAACAGGCTCATGGCAGTCAAGAAGAGAAAATGAAAAAAAAAATGCGGTGTTCATGGTACGGTCATGACCTGTTTAATATCATAACTCCTCACTGTTGCTAATTGGCTATGTCACTCTCTCTCTCTCTCTCTCTCTCTCTCTCTCTCTCTCTCTCTCTCTCTCTCTCTCTCTCTCTCTCTCTCTCACCTGTTCGCCTCACTGCCCAGCAGGCATGTGCTGAGATCAACATTATGATGTTCAAAACAAGCATTTAGGAGAGATGGGACTCTGCTTTGGAGTGGACACACACACACACACACACACACACACACACACACACAAACGCACACAGTTGCATACACACTCACCACCCTCTCTACACTATAACATTAAATAGGTCTAATAAACCATTTTCCACTTAAATGCATTGATATATGCAATCATAATATAATTTCAAATGAATAGAAACGTAGTTAATAGTCTTTTCATCTAACTTTGGAGAGTAACAAACAGCTACACAGAAAAGGTCCATTTTAATACTTCAATAAAATGATGGCGTTTGAATTTAATTGAATTTGAAGCTATGTAACAATGAAGTTGCCAGTAGGCTAAATCATTAATACCATAGCCCAGTCACACAGCAAACTCCAGCACAGACAGGAAAAAGGAACACTTACTAAAATGCTTTTGTATTAGAGGTAATAAATCCATCGACTAGGGCTCACAATATGTATAACACCTGTAACACCAAGACAAAAAAATGATTGATACATTTTCAATGTATTAAAGTCAAGATTTTGATTCAACCTATTGTATTAAATTGGATACTTTAAGAAAATAGGTCTAACTTGAGATGGATGCATTTTTATAGACAGGATAATAGGAATATTTATTATTTTTAACCAATATACATTCTACCAAAAAATTATTTTAGTCTGATAAGATTAACAAGTATCAAACTCAAAGTAAATAAAATCCATACATGGACAATTTTCTTAATCGTTATTACATTAGGATTAGCATTAACACTAATTCTACAGTGCGTTCTTGGTTACATAGATGCATTTTATATAGGCATATATGGCATATTTTGTTTAGCTATAAAGTCTAGCTACCACACTGAATGTGAAGTTAGCAGGGTGAAATCGAAACAGCCAAGTTCAAACACAAAGACATACCTCCCGCCCTGAACAATACAGAGTGTGCCAGAGTTTCCAGCGACACCCTTCCAACGTGCCAACCTTTGTCATGCTTTTGTCTGACTTATGTTAGATGTATTACAGTAAGACCTCATCACACACACACGCACACACACACACTTGTTACTTAGGGGTCCGGTCGCACAGCATCCCCGTCCAGAACTTTCATAGGAATGTCAGAAAAATATTCACATAGTTCTTCGTCATACCTTCAGACTAGCGGTGCCATATTTAAAACACTGAAAGCAACATCCATCTGCCACTGGCGTCACATTTTGAGTGCGTTGAAATCTATACAGACCTCCCAAGGTAACGGAACCCTCCCCTCGCCCCCATGTAGTACCCCCTGGCACCTGTGCCAGCTTACCAAACTCTTTTTAACTGCTGCCAGCCAAAGTTACTTGAGCACAAAACAATTTTTTTGAGCGCGTGGAATCTGTCTCGGCCCAAACTTGCGCAAAAAAGTTTACTTTTTGGAGGCGGGTGGACCCTGCAGAAGGGGCACCGTACAACTGCACAGCTGGCTCCCGCTCCCGGCCATCTCGACTGTCACATTGTGTGGCCATGCATGAGTGAATTCAGAAAGTCATCGCCCGTCTGCACGCACGCCACGCCCCTACCACCTTCTACTCGTCACCACTCAAGCCACAACTGACCTGTGTGTGTGTGCGTGCGTTATCATTAAGACACGTTTTATGGAATGCGTGGGCTGTGAGAGGAGTCTGCGGTAGGCCGAAGGAGTCTCTTTAACGGCTTTAAGGAGAGGAAATGGTTAAAAAAGAGAATGCCTTATGAATGTATAGCTTCATAATAAATAAAAACAAATAAATAAATAAAAAAAACACATCCCAAATCTCTCCCAAGGCCTCAACCATGGTAGAATAAGGGATAAAGACCACACCAAGCAGTGTTTTTTCTTTTTTTATGGGAAAAACGTTTGTAACTGATCAGACTCAAAGTGCATGTAATAACAACAGCATAGGTACAAAATCACAAATACAGATAATCTTCATTTTGAGGTTAGAAAAAATTATTGTTAGATTAAAAAAAAACACCTGAAGAAAATTGTAGAGGAACAAGGCCTAACTATTAATTAATCGATTTTTTCACTTTACACCTTGCAAAATAACAAAATGCTTTGCCAGCAACGATGCATAACTGAACAGAATATTTCAGATGTTTCATCTTCATCTTCAACATTCAACCTTCATGCTTTTCATTTGAACATTGTAATAGAGTGACTCCTTCAGCCTTTACATTCCTACTTTTGGTTAAAAAAAGGAATTGTTGGTGAAGCAGCTCTCATCTAAAATACATCACACGTTAACAACCAGCAACATATTTTAAAATAAACTGTAGGCATGTAATCACAACTATAATCACAATTGTTTACGACTTATATCTATCTTAGTTGGACCATTTATTGTACATAAAAACACAGATCTGTCTGCAGTCCAGCTTTTCAAGTCCTGTATGAACGAAGGACAGAGCAATTTTCACTTCACGATCAGTCACGGCAGTTCACATTGAGGACTAGGACTGATTAGTATGGTGGCTAAATTAAGGTCCACATTGAAAGCTGATATGGCCAGCTAGGGACATAGCCTACAATCCCAGCCTAAAACAATAACACTGTAGAATATATACTGTAACCTTAGAGTTTTAGTACATGTATCCAGCGTTGTAGGCCTATTGATTAAAAATGTAAAAAGTCCATCTCACCAAAAATTCTGAAAACTAATTTCAAAAATCTTGTATCTTGTAAGATAAAAAAAAGAAGATATTTAAGCTCAAGTAAGATGTTAGAATATCAAAAATGGCCCCTTCATTGAATACACTTAACCTGTCTAATATTTTATTTGTTGCTTTACTCTCTTCATTGGAGTGCTTCATTTAATATAAACCTGCTCCAGTCAACGCATGACAGTTGTTCAGAAACATATGTTTGTGCTCAAAATGATATAATATAAAAGTTAAAATTGTAAACTACACAGTAAAAAAGTAAATTACTTTAGGAAATATTCTCCCCGCCCACGAAACATTAAAAAGCTCGTCTGTGTTCTTGCATGCTCAACAGTACACCACTAGGTGTCACTGTAGATACGTAATTCTCACATCAGAGACAGACATCATCAGTTGGTTACATTCAAAAAACTGGAAACAGCTGCAGCAAATAAATGAAGATGCAAACCCCCGTACCCATATGTTTTAGGTTTGGCCCTGTTGCAAGGCAGGCTACTATTTCTGAAGGCACACTAAAGCAGAAAGAAATTGAGTTGTGATTTATTTACATGCCTTACAGACTGTATTTTGTGGCTATGCGCAGGTAAAAGCCGGGTGTATGAGCAAGTCTGCTATCTCCCCCAGACAGAAGTCCCCACAGTTATTATTTTTCATCTCAACAGGTAGGTTGGGTCAAAATATTTGATTTAACATCATTTGTCTACGGTCTTTGCTCTCTGCTCATAGACAGATCTGTAGAGGGCCAATCATGTTCCAATCTTTGACTAACAACAACTCTACTGTAGATGTGTTCCTGAGACTGTTCCCATCTCTTTCACAGTCCGCCCACATTCTAGCTGTCTGCGGAGGAGGCCAGGAGCATCTCATTCTTCTTGTTCTCTCCCTCCGGGGACTGGCCGTCCTGGTGGGCGTAGGAGCATTTCCTCTTGGATGCCCGGGCGGAGCACCGCACGAGGGCCTTGGCGACTAGGTAGCCCAGCTCGGCCACGTTCAGCACCATGCAGAGGGCCGACGAGGCCACCATGAAGATGGTGAAGACGGTCTTCTCCGTGGGCCTCGAGATGAAGCAGTCCACCTTGTTGGGGCATGGCCACTGCTCGCACTTCACCAGCCGGGGCATCTGGAAGCCGTTGTAGATGAAGTAGAGGGCGTACATGAAGCCCCCCTCGAAGACGAGCCTGAAGAACAAGCTGCAGGTGTAGGTCCACCACAGCGGGCCGGTGATGGGCAGCCGCCTCTTCTTCAGGGTCTCCAGGTCGGTCTTGTTCAACCGCTCATGGCCGTTAGAGGCCAGAATGATCTTCTTGTCGCCCCGCTTCCTGTAGGCCACATGCATGGCCACCAGCAGGGCCGGCGTGGACACGAAGATGAGCTGCAGGCACCACAGGCGGATGTGCGACACCGGGAAGAAGTGGTCGTAGCAGACGTTCTTGCAGCCGGGCTGCTGGGTGTTGCAGGTGAAGTCCGACTGCTCGTCGCCCCAGACGCTCTCAGCGGCCAGCACCAGGATGGTGATGCGAAAGATGAAGAGCACCGATAGCCAGATCTTCCCCAGGCTGGTGGAGTGCTTGTTCACCCCCCCCAGCTGGGCGTACAGTGGTGCCCAGCTCATTATGGTGACAAGGCTCCTGGATGCTTAGATCGCCTGTAGAGAAAAGAAGAGCTAAATACATGGAAGGAAGGAAGGAAGGAAGGAAGGAAGGAAAGGAGGGACAAGTCATCGTAGGAGAATATAGGTTTTGGTAAATAATATTAATTGAAAATGTATTGTCCCACAGAGGGAAATTTGGCTTGCAAACAATTTTAAAATGACAGCCATTCAACATCCGTACCAGTCGATAAGATAAGAGTTCAATAAGTTACCTTGACCAAAAGCAACCAAATACCATTACCTTGATCAATAAATAAACACCTTACATTAATAATAAACAGACTACTTTGCTTTATGTACTTTATATACTTCACTTAGCAATTGGTTAGTTGTGTTGTCTCTTGAATTTGGAGATTAAAACACTTTGTGTTATGTATGTGTTAGCTCACCTAAGCAGTTTACATACAAATAAGTTATAAATGACTGTGATACTGTATGTAGACTGTCAAATTTTGTGATGACTAAGCTAAAACAAAAAATGTTTGACCCCGAAACCGTAGGTGACCACTCTCTGTTATTGATTAATGCTACTTGTATTTTCCAGGTTAATAAGCATACTAAAAATGCTGTCATTTGTACATGCAAAAGTTTGTATTAGGCTATTACTTTCTAAACTCCATGGTAATCAGAACTTATTTTTACTTGTGTTTATTCAGATTTAATGCATTACATTAGGCTACATTAGCCTACATTTACACATAAAAACACATTTATACATAAAAAAGTACATTTTTACAACCAGTGATAAAAATCAACAGACAGTAGCCTAAGTTTATATTTAATTGTAATCTAAGAAATATGATACATTTTAAACATAATTTCATAAATAGCCTATATAGTACTAGTAAAATGAAGTAGGCTACAGTAGACTAAAATCAAATCTTCAACATTCCGTTTATCCAACTCACCTGTCTTTGTAGAATATCCCTGATCTGGCCTAATTAAAATCAACCAGCTTGCATTTGTTTGATATCCTCTTCAGGAAAAGTATACTCCCTATTCAATTGTATATGAAAGCGATTATAAACCAAAGTTTGGATACATGTGGTTGAATCATTCCGGAGTTGTGGAGATATATGAAGTCTTGGAGCGCACCTGATCTTTTGAGGAGGCTCCGTCCCCGCGGAAGGGCGGGGTTTTCTTGTGTTTCTGCATATTTTAACTAAACATACGTCCCAAGCCATCAATACCTAACGCTAGGCTGATTAGTATGGTGGCTAAATTAAGGTCCACATTGAAAGTATTTGCAAGACATTCTGTCTTGCAAATAGCTGGTTTATGTATTTCCAGTGCGTTCAAGAAAACACATTTAGCAGAGCAACACTAATTTTGACCTGTTTTGACCTGCGTGTAGGTCACAGCTCTAAAATCGCGTGTTAACCTTGTTGTCATGGTGCTGCCATATGACAGTTATTATTCGCCTCCACTGTGAACGTCCACGATCCATTTGGACCAATTCGTTTTGGGTAAAGAAAGGCACGATGCTTGACTAGAAACATTTGTATTTTATTTTTTAAATGTATTGAATGAATGGTAGTATAATTTTCAATACAATTAAGTTCATATTTATTGAAATGAAAATATTTAAATGAATATAAAATTTGAATTAGATTATCTTCAGTTTTCACAGTATCAATTGCAGTTAAACCCTGACATCTATGAGGAATGTGTCTGAAATAATTTTCCTTTAAAATTCTGTTACTTGATTACAGTCAGATACATGATCAGAAATCATGCCGAGATTATCTCCCAGATTCCCAGAGAAACAGAATCCCTTCTTAAGAGACATCACTGAGATTCACTTAAAATATGGGAAAATATTCCTTTCACAAGAATTTACAGAAACAGATGAGCTTCATTTAATTTTGAGGGCAGTAATTGTGGAACAATCCAATACGTGTAAGACTAAACACACTGTTTAATAGGGATACACCTATCTTAATAACAAACAGCTCTGGGTTTACAAACCACCTGGTCATCTACACCGGCTGGTTTGACTAAGAGTCCTCATTTTCTAGTTGAACAGGTTTTTTTCTGGTGGAGTGAAGACGTTTAGAACGTTTAGAAAGTCATGGTGACCCATTTGGGACCACTGGTGTAGCCTAGGGCTTGTGGATGAGACAGTTACTGTTGTTTCTTCAGCTTAGCCAGGCCCATAATGAGCTGATCTCTCCTTGCTCTACGGGCAGACAGGTACTGCTGGTCGCTGGGGATAAGATCACGCATCTCCTGTAGAGAGCAGGGAAAAGATTAAAGGGAGACAAGTGTGTCTAAAATGACTTGGAAATTAGTTCGAAAATGTAATGATATGGAATATGGAATATATGGATATGATATATAAGAAGAAGAGTTAAACATGTTAAAAATTATAGTTTAATCTTTTCAAGGGGCACAACTTCAAAGTAGTGTTAATAAAAATATAAATGAAAGCAGAATACAATGCAAGAAATAAAAAAACTAAAAGGAAATGTTCTCATTTTCTACAAGGCAGTTCAGTGAGTGTGGCTAGCATTTAAACAGGCTATGAGATCATGTGATTGAATAACATCTACTGTACTTAGAAGGATCTCTTTGGTGTGGAGGCCATGGAATGTTTTGCCTTGTTGTCCAGAACAAAATATTCATCGGGAACATTCCCTGCATTGAGATCTCAAGAAAAAAAAATTCTAAGTAAAAAAAAAAATTAAGTACAATAATAATTGTAATAATTTTACTTAATTTTACACCTGTATACTAACTCTAAGCCTAAGGAGGCTGCTAGCGTATACTTATTTAAAGCATTAACGCTTAGGAAAAGTTAGGTTGGGTCACAATCAACGTTTTTTGCTATGATTAGGTCAAGTCGACCAATGTGAAAGAGTACTACATCTTACACAGCATTCCTTTGAGGTCGCAGGTTGTCTTTCATTGGGACAACATGGCAGTTTGATGCCTACAGTTCCAATATCAAACTTACTTCAGTTATGCATTTGGCTGCTTCACCAGAGAATTCAGGGACAGGTCCAAATGAAGCCAAGACCTTCCTCATACCTTCTCCGTAACGCTTCAGATAGTCTTCTAAACCTGAATGAGAAGAGATATCCAGTCTATACAGAAAAACTGTCTGAGACCATGCCACACAAACAGTACAGGTACAGTATCATAGGTTTTAACATTTTCAGCCTACAATAGGTGGATATTAAACCCCTTATAACACGTATATGCCCCTTGATTCTGAGGTTCTACAACTCTCCAACACAGAGCTAATGATTTCCTCATCCTAATTTGTACAGGTAAACATTAGTCTCTGGTACAATCATCAACTTCTAGCATATATCAAGAATCAATGGAGTACTATTCATAACGAGGGCCTGCGTCAGGATTTGTTGACATTCCTGTGATAGCAAGCACAGCAAGAGTGTACCAGAGTGGATCCTCCCTGGGCCTCCCTCAAACAAGATGTTTTCAGAGGAACATATTTAAACTAGTAGTAGTACTTTATCCTCAGTTACAGTTGCTCGAGGGGGTCATAATTCAATAAAGCTATATTAACATACAGTATTTCTTCATGTATTTCTACATTCAGCATGCTTCATGCCACAGTTCAGGTTTTACGTAGACCTAAATGGTGTTCATCGAGGATAATTCCACATAGTCCGCTACGTGTCTAAAGAAGACAACACTGGATATTCTGACATGGCTTCCTGTCCACAGCAAGATTCCCTGCCACTGGTTATAACAGAATAGATGAGCTTCTGGCAGACAGACCCCCAAGTCTATTAAACTGTGGATGGAGTCTTACAAGTTATACACTTGATAACATGTGCAATGACCTGAAAAAAGTACATGTTTAATGTATTCATTTTAGCTGGTTTTTTTGGAAGCTGCAAATGTTGACATAAACATTTAGGTCCATAGACTACAGCTTCAACTACAGTGTGACGACTACAATTTAGCTGCAACCAAATTCACACAGGTTTCGTGAGACCTTATGTTATTTTAAGGCATGGACATTTTGCTAAGCTATGCAGTCTCTCTCTCTACACCACCTCACCCATCTCTCTCTCTATTTTTCTCTTCACGCAGCAGGAACAACACCGGCATGTTTTTCTGATAATTGACCAAGCCTCCTACATTTAGGCTCCCTGCTTCCTGGTTTGGAAATGCCAAGTCATTCGGGCAGAGGTAGTGAGAGTGCGCGAGGGAGAGACACACGGATGAATAGCAGTCTGAGTGCTCTTGTATCTGATTGGAACGGATCTTCAAGGATCTGCAGGTAAAACAGGAAGGGGCCTGAGCAATCCCTGGAGATGATAATGACCCTTCTCTGGTTCCACAGAACCTGGACACACATTGGAGAAGCCTGGGCTCTGGCAGAACACAGCGTTGGACACTGGTTAAGAAAATGGGCGCTAGGTTTAGTAGGGTTTTGAGTTTCTGGTGTGAGCGAGCCCATTCACCAGCGCTGATCAAAAGACTGCTTTGTTCGGTCCAAAATGCTCACCCTGTTCCCCCCCCTCTCGCTCTCATTTCAGGGTTTTACACTCTCGTTTGACATTCCCCATCTACCTGTTGATTCACACACACACACACACACACACACACACACACTACTATACACACAGAGCAGGCTATGGTACACGCATGCTAACGAAGGCAGAGACATGTGACATGTGTGACATGTGGTCTGTGTCTCTAATTTGGGGTCCGTCTAGCCTGGAGGCCTCTAGAGCGGTGCCGTAGAAACCCTTCCAACTGTAGAGGAGCTAAAAAGGCCGTCCTAGCTCCTCTGCTTGGAATAACTAGCATTTGTTCAACCAGTGAGGGGCAAAATCGTCACTGAAAGCCCCTAGTATAGTAATTGGTTAGGGTGTATTGTGTAACGCGTCTTGCCACCTGTACTCAAGACACAGTACAGGGTTTTTGTTCTCTAAATGCGGAATGGAAAGTTCCCTTCCATTAATAATTCCCCCTTTAAATGTCACATATACACAGGAACGTGTAATGGAGTAATAATCTGCTTAAAAAAACAACAACCTTGTAGTTGTCGGAGGTTTTAACTGCTATATATAGCTACATTATAGCTGAATGTTGTTACCTTCCGGGGCATTCAGATGCATTGTTTCAATGGGACCGATGAAGGCGTATCGCATTCCTAGCCCCTCTGACATCACCAGGTCAATGTCCTTAACTGAGATAATTCCATCCTGGTGAAATGAGAGGGAAGTCAAGATAGAAACTGTAATAAGTTACTCCAGTGTATTGCAATAAACATTTAGAAAACAATAGGTATTTCAGTCTTATAAATAAAAAATAAAAAAATAGTTACAGACACATTGTTGGAACAGACAACTTAAGTAATATGAACTGTATGGTGCCTAATCTGTATATGTTGCCTATAAAACAAATAAAACATAATTCTTTAATCTACAAAGACACCTAAAATTAACATGAATTTATTGATAATAAATACATAGGGATTGACATGGGGCTATGTCACCAAAACCAGCCAGGCCACAAGCGTTTCAAACATTCCCCGGTGCAATATTCAGTAGGGCATTGTTCCTTGGTAGCTCAGTGGGTTCCCAGTTCTGGCCGTAGCTTTGGGGGCTAACCAATTTCGCGCGACATCATATAAAACTCCGTATACAGGAACCTTGCTTGCGATAGCAATACTTGTTATATTATCACTAGCATCCTCTGAAGGGTGCTAGTGTCTGCGTTACAGGTAACAGATGACAGTGCTGCCACTGGGTTTTACCTGTAAAGCACTGTAGTTGTAATACTTTAGAGACCCTAGAACTCCAGTGTCCAGATGCCCGGTCACTGTGTTTAATGAACCAAAGTTCAGCCCCCACTGGCTGAAGCGTTTTTTTGGATCAACGAATACAGCAACCTCATGAATGCAGCAACTTCCAGCTTAAGGAGACAAACCTGGGCTGGCTGCTAGGCTGAAAAAGAAAGCGCTTTTTAACTAGAGGATTTTGGACCACGCCATCCCGTTTTTTTAGCTCTCTCAGAGTCTTGTCAACCCCGACCCCTCTATAAAGACGGTTAATTTGGCGAAGAGCGAGACGGCTCCTTCCAGCCTAGTCTAGAGCCCGTCCTACAGTATTCTCCTCTGCTCAGGTTACTGGTGTTACACATACTGGCAGGTCGATTGCGGAGAAAATCAAAGCTCAGACACAGATACTGGCAGTAGGGCGAGTGAGAGGAGAGGAAGGGGGACAGGGTCGTCTTTGTTTCAGGCCTTTGAGCCTTAACAACGGGCCCGTTATCTGCGGCAGTGGACTGGGGGCGGGCGGGGCTCGAGGACAAGAACAGGTGAAAAGGAGTCTTTCCTCTGCCATGATCACCGCGGGCAACGGGGTGCTTTCTCAGCAACTCCGCTTTCCAATGCTGGCCCCGTCTCAAAGGCCAGACTGAATGTGTTTGTGTGTGTGTGTGTGTGTGTGTGTCCATGTATGCTGCAGATATCTCTGTTACTGCTGACCAAGACAGGCGACCTAAAGCAGGACCAGAACACATGGTGTTTATGAGTGTAGCTAGTTCTTGACGACACTTGATGCATGTTGGATCTGGATCTGGATCTGGATCCATTTGAGCCTTGATCTGGATGGATTTAGTCTATGCCAAACCCTAAACTGCAGTAGGCTACACTGTTCCTGACACACACGGAGGAGGAGGAAATCCCCTCAACACTTTCCATCTGGGATCTCTCTTCCAGACTCCTCCTGCCACTGTTCCTTCAGATGATAGAGAGATGATCAATACTGGAATATGACCGATGCACAGGGGAGAAGAAAGAATAGGGTTTCGACGTTGGGTCAGTTATACATTCCACAGTATGTAAAATGTCAGATTTTTGCTCAACATTTCCAATTCGGTCTCAGTTCCAAAACAGAGACTGATTTAAGTTCTTTCACAACAAAAAATAAAACTCACTGAAAGCAGTTAAACATTTTTTTGTAGTGGAGATTTACAGAAATGTTTTGACTTGATTTACTCAATTCAACTTTGGACAGATCTGACTCGTTTCGAGGCGAAGTTGAAAACTTGTAAATTACCCTGAAAATAAAGGCCAACTTGATCTTTGTTGTATAAATCTTACATTTCAGCAAAAGCTTGTCGTGGTGCACACGATATATGGCATCTTAGAAGCTACTTTAACACACAAGCAAATGCACACAGCAGCCTTTACATGTCTTTGCATCCCCTTCAAACAGCATGGGAACAATCACAGGTTTGGTTCTTTTTGTCCAAAATCTTCCACACTATGTTCTACCTCACATTGAATCGATAAATGAGGAACCAAGCCAGCCTAGCTCACTTGGTTGGTTTGGTTTGCTATCGTTTAGCTGTGTGGCAAAACTATGAAAGAACCATGCCAATGTGCTCTAGCAAAACCATTCTCCTGGAGCTCTGACCAGCTCAACCTATTGAATGTTAACAGCAATGTGCCATTTTTGTCAGTTAGGACCCAAAGGTACTCTCAGAGTTCACCTGCCTAAACGCACCCTCATAGCCATACTGCAAAAAGTGATACAAACATGATTTGGAATGTCATGGAGATATAAGTGTGTGTGTGTCCACAGGTCTGTGTGAAGACACACACACACCACACGCTGGGAGTATGGATAACGTCCTTGCGCCAGTGCATGACCAAGAGGGCAAGAAACAAGGAACTTCTCTGCTTCATTTCCTTGAGCTACAACACAACACAAACATTCTCAGTAACAGGGGGCCAGTGAAGTGTGACTCCCCATGGCCATGGCTATTGAGTTTTCATTCCCACTGAGCTCCAGACATTCATGTTGGACCGCAGTTTAGACACACGACTAGCTTGTAAACCAAGTCGTGTTTCATATGCAAGCTGGTCTCTCATCTCTCTCCTGTTTCGTTAAACAACCTCATAACCTCCTGTCTCCCAGTCAGTCAGTCCCCCTGGATAAACATTGCCAATATATATATTTTATTTATTTTACTTTTTTTATTTATATTTATATTATGATATTTACAAAAGTGTGCAGTGGACTATTAATTTTTTTCCATGGCTGTATATGTAACTGCTTGCAGATGGTGGGCATGTTGTCATTTGCTTCAAGGAAACGAGCGTTTTTTACAAAATTGAAAAACAAGTTAATCACTATACAGGTCCTTGAGGCAAATTTGTTCCTTCTGAGGAGAGGGACCTATTTACCAAATTTCAGAAGATAATATGGAACTGGTTCTAGGGACGTGGCCAAATTAAAAGGATGTGCACAATATTTCAGTGATTTTGTGATAGATTTATGTGGTATCTACTTATCCTGTAACTAGCATGCTAAGTAGTGCTAAGTAGTGCATGCTAAGTTGTATTAAACTATTATAAAACGGTTTAATCTAATTTGCAGTATTATTAGGTATAATAATAGCATACAATCTGAATACTTTACTGACCCTTTAGGGTTAGTTTTTATCTTTTTGCTGAGATTTTTTCTATAAAGGTTCTTTGTTTCCCACGGTTTGTCTGTGTGTGAATGCATCTCTGATGGGAACCAACGTAGAAGAAGTTGGTGTGTGTGTTTACTCGTTTTGCGAGAGTGGGCCAGTTGGACACACTGTACATTACTGATTGAACAGATAGCGTTCGACAGACAAGGCTCTGGGTCTGAATACCAGTCTATACCAACAGGCTCTCAGCAAACATGCAGTTCAATAATAAACAATAACCTAACCCCCAACATACATACACCCCCCACAGTCACACACAGGTGCACCGAATGAGTGATTAGGCGCTATAATTCATCCAAAATAGGCAGACACAATTCATCACAGGCCTAGCTGTTACTTAGATCTATTCAACAACCAACAAAAGAGTAGGGAGGTAAAAAAAGAAACCTATTCATAAAACAAGGTAAATATAATCCATTACTCTTCCAACATGGTTTCCAGCAATCATTCATATTTGTATTTAAAGTCAAAATAAACGTTCCCACAAAAGTATATATCGAGTTAAACCAACTGTAAGTGCAAACATAGTTTTATACACAAACAAATTATACGCAAACAAATAGTACTTTAAAGTACTTTATTGTGCAAGGTGCCACCAATACAAGAAACCCCAAATCATGCCTTTTTGCTGCTTGCATTTCCTGTATGTTCAGTTCAGCCTGACATTATCACCATCAAATCATCATCATCTTCGTCAAAGTAAATGAGGTTAATTTCCTCTCATTATGTTGTAGTATGGATGGAAACCAGGGGGAAACCAGGGGGAGCAGAGGCTTGTGTTACAGTGCCGTCAGCAGGGCCTATTCACCAGGCCTACACCACACTGTTGCATCACATGCACTTACACACATCAGCCTCCAGGTGGGGGAATCTGTGGTGAGCATATCAAACCCATTGAGTTGATCGGGAGGTGTGCTTCACGGGACTTGGGGATGGGGGACAGGTGTGGGTAATTACTAGTCTCCTGTCGCCCTAGTAAAAAGGACCAGGACACGCATGGGAGGGACGGCAGCATTAAACATACAGGACCGGTGTGAGAGTGGTTATTCGCTTACGCGTACATTTTCTACTTTAATGTGACTTAAACAAGTATGGTATGTAATGGTGTTTATGGTATTTATGAGTGTGTTTATGGGCAGTAGGGTTCAAAAGTCTGAGACAACATTAAAAAGCTCTAATATTTTAATATAAACCTGGAAATAATCAGAAAGTTAGAGAACACACAAGAACTAGTTGAAGACCAAGTAGTCCTGGCTGTCATGGACTTCACAGTCACCTGACCTCAACCCCATTAAACATTTATGGGGGGCACTTTGAAGACGAAGAAGAAGCCAAACATTCTGTGACATCACAAGCTCTTCGGAACATTGTCCAATCATGCTAGGATAACAGGTTTTTCACAGACTTCTGGAGTGCCATGCTGAAGTGCATAGTGTCATTAAAGCAAAAGCGGGATATACCAAGTACTAAGAGACTCTGAAATTCATGTACAAGATTCAACTTTTCACTCCAATTGTTAAGCTGATATTATCATTTGTAATGAAAACATTAGTATTACAATCTAAACAAATGCAAACTTGAAGTATCTTGTGGTCTCAAGACTTTTGGACCCCACTGTATGTGAGTGATTTGAAATTTTACTTCCCTATAGTTTAAACAGTCCCAGGCACCCACCTGCACCAGCCTCCAGGACTCTGCGATGATGGCGTACTGCACTCTGTTGAGGGCGAAGCCATTGATCTCCTTCTTCAGGCAGACGGGGGCCTGACCCACCTGAAACACAGCAATGGGTTTCATGTGACAAAGCACTGTTGTGTCCCAGCCAGGCCCCGTCTGTCTGGGATGCCAATGGTACCTGAGTCATGAGGGCGTGGGTGGTGTCCATAACGCACCCGAGTGTCTCCAGGTGGGGGACCAGCTCCACCAGCTTCACAAAATAGGGAGGGTTGACCTGGGCAGCAGGTAGACAGTGCCATTTATACGACAGCGTTTCACCCATAGTCACCCAACGGGTCAAATAATCAAACAACTGGGGAGCCCTATGCATACACAATCATTTATGAACCTAGAAGGGCACTAGTGTAATACCAAATAAAGTAATACTTTAAAAATGCTGTTTGGATGGATATCAATAAATTTATCAAACAAACATTTAGTTATAAAGAAATCGTTTACAAGAAAACATGTACAATTATTATGTAATGTTTAGTAATTATCTAGTAATAGTGAATACACAGAATAAAGTCCCACATCTCTGTATCTCGGTGTTATATAAAGTAACACAGGTATACTGTAAATTGACATTTTCTTTTAGATGGAGCAACATTTATACCATAAGAGACTATAAAACCCATTTGAAACTTGCTAGTATGTTTATAATATGTATACAGCAGCAGTATAGTATAGAAAGTATACAGGTAGACAGGTGAAAAACTGAAGTCATTCGGTTTTAACTTTTGGAGAGTCAAAGTTCGCAAGAGCTGCCTCGAAACTGACCGGATGGGATACGATACACCGGCTTCGTTTCTGGACCAGAGAAAAGATGTTGCTAGGCAACAGACAGGAAGTAGAACTGCTCAGGATTACATCATCTGCCACAAGACCCTCCACAGCCTGGAAGACACTCTGCTTGGCTTCCAGCTCTTCAAATACACTTTCCTGACAGACAGACAGACAGACAGACAGACAGACAGACAGACAGACAGACACACACAAAATAAGACAAAATCAGAGTCAGAAACATTTGTAATTAGCCTAGTGCAGGTCAAGGCTGCCGATTCAATTTGTGTCTGGAATTAATTTCCTGGTTGAAACCTGCAATTTGGTTTGAAATTCATCTGAGTTGCTGGCACTCCTCTCTACCCCTCTAAGCTCTTGTCCTTAAACTGGGCTTTGGCCGTATTTATTACGTAAGTATTGCGCATTTTTAATCCCTGTTTTGTAAAGCATTGGCTTTTCCTTTTGACTTGTTATAAAATCAGAGCTACGTTGAGTAACATCCCTCTGAGGTTCACATGTTCATAACAATTTAGTGTGGAAAATTCAGTCAGTTAGCCAAAGGTGGAATACATTAATTCACTACACTGGTTTGCTCTGTAGTCTTCTTTATACTGGGATGTTAACATTGTTATCAAGAAAACATACAGTCCCCCAAAGGAATTAGGTGAACTTCCTCATTGATGTTTTTCCTACACAACCCATCAGGCAAGAATAAAAATAGACTTATAGATTGTTTTCTTGTCAACAATCAACATGGTTCCTAAGACTTCATACCTTAATTCCTTAATAGGTCAGATTGGCAAACTATTCTAAACAATATCTAATCAGTATAATAGCAGTTTCCTAGAACTTAGGGTTAAAAAGGTTGAAAAGGCGTGTCAAAGTAGCACGTTAATCCGTCTTGCATTGACAAACTTTAAGACATGACGTAAGAGACTGCAATAACTGGCTGAGCAGGTAGGGGAATCTGTGGTGAGCATATTAAACCCACTGAATTGATCTTCTACCGTGTCTACCAGGGAAATGCTCAGTCATTATGAAATATAATTTCCTTTCCTCGTATTAAAGCGTACATTTTCTACTGTAACTTGTGCCATGTGTTATTTTTAATGTGACTTAGACAATTATCTACTGTGTGTATGTGTGTGTTTATGTATGTGTGCTTAGTGATTTGGTGTTTAACTGCGCTATAATGGTTTCAACTGCCTAGTCAGAGATGGGAAATACAGTAACCAAGTACAACAACTTTGTTACTGTACTTAAGTATAATTGTCAGGTACCAGTATCTGTACTTTACTTTTGTGTCACTTAAGACTTTTGACTTTTACTCACTACATTTCAAAAGAAAAATCTATAATTTCTAATCATCTCTGCAATTTGCTTATACTTGGGAAATCAGTTTATTTTCCCCCGTATCAGAAAACATCTATTAAGGCTCCTGATCGAGCATTTTCTAAAGCCTAGCGGAAGAGACAGCAGAACAGAGGAGTGGATTTTCCCTTGATTCATTTATTTGCATGTGTTCATTTCAAGTTTTCCAGCATTCCACAAGACAAATTGTAAATGATGCTGTATTGGCAAGATGACTGGAGTTTCAGCATAGGCCCAAATAATAATATGTAATGCCTTTAAAATGTTGTTACTGTAGTGGATGAAATTCTAATTACCACCTAGTGTTCTAGTATATTACCGTGTGATCCAGGTTGGATTTTTAACTCACTACTGCATCTGATTTCAACGTAAACGCACATTTACCCAGAGAGGTGAAACTCATTATTACCTGGACAAAGAAGGTGCCCTCTAGTGCCTGGGCGAGGTCATCATGGCCACTGAGCAGAGCTAGCTGCTCTGAGGCGTTCAGATTTCCTCTCAGCATGTGGGCCTCCTCCAACTCCCCAATCTGCTTTCTGGATTAGCACACACACACACAAACACACACACACACACACACACACACACACACACACACACACACACACACACACAATCACACAAACAAAGCCACGCATAGGACGACACAAGCGCAACACACTTGTGTACTATGTGTATCTGGGTGACAGGCAGCTGAATTTACAGTCGACAGAATACCTTGAGCGTCCATTCCTCAGGCTTGCTGCCTGAGGAAAAGCAAGACCGAATGCTGTCTGGCTAGTTTGGAGGCGCTGCTTTAACTTCAAACCTGCCTGCAGCAAAAACGCCAGAGGAAGATTTTACTTAGCACTGCCACTTAAAAAGGTTGTTGGAAGTGATTGCTGAAAATATTTCAAAAACATTGGTATGAGATGAGAGATTAAAGGAGAGAGATAGAGATTGCCTTCACTGAAAAATTCAGGAGAAAGAATAGCAGAATGATGCCCTCTAATGGTTATGGTTCCAACTTGAATCTATCCTGCATTTAAAAGGAACAAAATATACTGAGCATGGCTGCACTAAATCATGTTTAGTCATGGTTGTACAGTCAACAACTACATAGTCCATAAGCGTGTTTGTGTTTCAGAATCAAAATCAGTAAAAGTCATACATACATTTACCAAAATAACTACTAAATTGCTATGATGGATGCCTCAAATGTCACCATGCTGAACTATAGCAGATCTGAACGAAAGAGCATAGATGACAGACCTAAAACCACACCACAGAAAGTGTCTCCCCCTTCCCACACAGTGTACTTTACACGTTGAGTGTACTGCAGTATATTTTCACTCAAAGGTTTTGCCAAATCAAGAATGTTTATCAACTTTGAATACACTGATAATGAGAATAGAACACTACACAAGTTTTTATTGTGTAGAATGAACATTTGTCCATGGGTCATACGATTGTGCAATTACACTCTTTAAAAGGGCTCATTGCCCCAAGACTTTTCGTCTCCAACCAAAGAGCATTTTCTAAGAAGATGCTAGTTCGTCACGGTGTAGACATGATAAGTGGCTGTCAAAGGTGTAGTAGTGTCTATGATGAGTTTTAAAAATGGGACAGTAATATCTGTATATAAAAAAGTCTAGGTCCGGCTACACACTAGCAAGATCGGCCCTGTTACTTCAGATGAAAAAGATAGGCTAAGTTTTTCTGCTATAAGGTTGAGCCAAACAATCCCAGTTTAGCAAGCTTTTTCACTTCTGTTAATTCACATTTAGCCAAATATTTTCACAGATCCCCATATTCTTGGCGGGGTAAAGCAACAACTGAATTTTGTTTCAAAGTTTAGAAAATAAAGTATGAACACATGAACATATTCATTATAATATGCTCTCTTATCTTCTATCTATGTTCTATAGTGTTACAGATTTTGTAGTGCTTCTAGAACTTGCTAGTCGTAAGAACTCTTTAAAACTGCTCTTTCCCCTAAAACCTGAAGTCATTACAGAACAATGATTAACCAATTATCCGTACACTTTACATTTTTCATCATGGACTTCATGGGTCACAAGTGAATAGAGGGCAAAATGTGGGTCTTGTTAATGTTTCTCTATCCACAACCTCTACTGAGAAATACGTACAATATGTAACACACACACATACAATCACAGATTACAAATATCCAAAGATATACACATACTGTAGGTTTAGTTAGTGTGAACACATCCTGACATACAGTATATGTAGGAGCAAGATGTGAGAAATAGACCAGAACGGATTAGCCAATGATATGCAAGGGAATATAAAAGGGTTTTGAGACAACTTTTAAAGGACGCAATAGATTTGAGACCAGAAAGTCTTAGCTGAGTCTTAGCTGAGATAGATAGAAACACTTGGAGGGTCGAACCAAGGGGAATGGAAGCGCTTTGCGGGGACAACAGCTCTGAGATGTATGCAGATAGAGGCAGCGCAGGCCTTTATAGACGAAACAACAAAATCTTAGAAATAATAATAACTCTATAGCGGCAGCAGTGGCCTGCAACCTTGACACCAAACTTACCACCACTTTCTCTGCTTGCTCTGTCAGAGGAAAATTTTTAATGTAACACAAAAAAATAAAACAACAAAACAGAGCCGGTGAGTTATGCAATCATTTTAAGTCATTGGTAAGGTGGTAGCATACAGTATATATAGTCAATGATTATGCTGCTACAGTGAGATTTGTTTTATTATTATTTTATTATTTGTTTTATGGGCACTAGGTTCTCTTTAACCTAGCCAACCAATACGAGAATAACGAAATGTATTCAGAGGCCCTCAACACTTACCAGGTCATTGTCAAGAACAAAATGTTCAGCAATGCAGGTAAGAAAGATCCTTTATCAATGATTGTAATAAGAGCTATCCTGAGCGTTATTAACCATGTGTCTTTGTAGGCTGGCTGTACATTTTTAAAGATTTAAAACAAACTACACTAACATACAGAGCCAGTGAGTTATGCAATCATTTTAAGTAATTGGTAAGGTGGTAGCATACAGTATATATAGTCAATGATTATGCTGCTACAGTGAGATTTGTTTTATTCCACCACTAAGGTGAAGACAGGCATACAGCCTGCAGATTATCTTGGCATGCTCTTTTTACAATCCACTGCAGATGAAATAATCGTTCCAGAGCATGTAACAGCGTGCATGGACGTCTCTAGTGTGGTTTAGTGGTGCTGACCTGATCTCTGTGATGGCCCTGGCAGCCTGTCCTGGTTGGTTGTCACAGATCTTCACTTTGTAACCTCCACTGGCAAACACCATCGCCCAGGAGCGACCTATCAGCCCACTGAAACACACACACACACAAATCAAGACCCCTAGACCTCTTCAAGTGTAGTAGGCCATACAGATAAATTAGTAAAATTTTCATTTCAATGTTTCATGTTTCAAGTCAGACAGCTGATTACTAATCAACAGAATAGTGATAGAAACAAATGAGGCAACTATTGGACCTCTTTCTAAACTCCTTCAGCTGATAATTGCATGAGAGAGAGTATATTATATAATAACAAAAACCAAAACATAAGCTATTGGGTATCCGTCAGTATAAAGTAGTCTAGCATGAAACTTGTGCTACTGCAATAACAAGCTTTTGTTTAGCCTGTATAATGGTCAAGTTATAATCACGCCAATGCCACAATATGCACAAACATACTAATGCTATTACTGGATGCATGCAATCTAAACATGCAAATAGCTCTTTGGAACTGCCCACCTGCCAATAACAGTGATGATCTTGTCATTTTCAGAGCTCATTTTCAGACCCTATATGTCCAGTACTGACTGACACCAAAAAACTGCAAATGTTGCAAATTTACCAGAAGTCCAAAAATCACGCTTGTAAAAGAGGCGTGACTTACGGTGTCCTATAAAGTCCATAGGCCCTACCTCATATTTTTGACAGACTGTAATTACTACTTCTTAGATGACATGGACAATCACGACCACACGTTTACATTTATGTGGTACTGATATGGGTGCACGAAAAAGCGAATTAAAAATCTGAAATTATACAAAGCGGAACCTTTGCCTACGAGATAGAGGGTGCGTTCAGTAGACAAAACGTTCGCTACGTTTTTGAACTCACTCTCATATACGTTCTCTGACAGACCACAAACAGTCGCTTTGTTTTAATCTGGCACACTGATAATTATCCGATCCAAAACCCTAGTCATTCCTGTTAATTAAACGGACATTTTAAGTCCACTACCGTTTCAGGCTTGTTATTGAATGTAAATTATATGTAACACCGTACTGAACGCAGCCAGAGACGCATATTTTTGTATCCTAGCAACTAGCAAAACCTGACCAATTAGATTGGCATTAACAAATGATTGACGTAAATCTAACTAATCAGATCACTGAAGATAACCTGTTCCACCCATACCGCTTTGCATTGTGGGAGTAGAAACCAGCCTCCACAATAAACGCCAGGCTTGCTAGTTAGCTAAGTATCTACGGTATATAGTTACGGTATATTTAGTGAAACTGTGTTTTCTTTGAGAAATAAGCCATGGAAAATATTCACCTTGCTGAAGAGGACGATGACATTTATTCGGGATACAACGACTACAATCCGACATTTGACTCCGAGGTAAATACTGCGAAGTTAACTATCGTTTCTGAAGTGAACGAATATTGGTTGCGTAGTCAATGTTTACTTGTCAATAACCACAGCAACACAATCTACAGTGATATATTTGATACTGTACCGGTATATGTCTACTGCTATTGTATGCGTGTATTGGTCGTTTTTAAAAGAGGTGTTGCCTGTCTGATGTTCAAGGAACTGGACAACGACGAGGGCTTCCAGCAAGCAGTGAAGACTAGTCATGGGAGGAGACCCCCAGTGAGTAATGTTCTGTGTTTTCTCATTTATTGAAGTAATTACAATACAATACAATACAGTCATCTTTGTATTCTACAGATGACTGCCAAATTCCCTGGCACTGCCATCGGGGGTCGGCCTATTGGGACTTCGTTTGGAGTAAGTGCAAGACGAATCTCGAATAATGATTTGCCTAAATACAGAATTTGCTTATCTGTGTGCCTAAGATGGCTTTTAAAAAGTATGCACACCGTAGATATTATTCATTTAGGTGCTACTTGAGAGGAAGCACAAGTTGGCAGCAGATTGAATCCACCAATAATATCCGTTAAGATTTAAACGCAATACAATGACACTTAAAAAATTACCTTGCAGTCAAGGATTCCTATGACTTCAATGGGCAGACCCATGACCGGAGCTATTCAGGTGAGATTCATATATGGTACTGTATGATTATGATAACTTCATGTATTATAATGTAATGGAGCAATTTAAATAATAAATTATGTGTGTATTTGAGTTTCAGGAAGGACTTGATGTGTAATGAACTGACCTCTGTCAAATACATTTACATTTACATTTACAGCATTTAGCAGACGCTTTTATCCAAAGTGACTTACAATTAGTACATTTGTCAACA
>JAOEHI010000021.1:4391757-4412628 GCA_025447815.1 Percopsis transmontana
GTGTGTGTGTGTGTGTGTGTGTGTGTGTGTGTGTGTGTGTGTGTGTGTGTGCGTGCGTGTGCGTGTGTGTGTGCGTGTGTATTTGTTTATGCAGTTGTATGCACACAGGCCTTTGAGCTGAAAGGTCACATCAGCGAGTCTATGATTGGCTCTCGCACCTCTACAGTGACAGCAGAAGCACTGCCTGAACTGATTAAAGGTTGCAATCTGAAGGATCAGGCCTATAATTTCCTTAGCCCTCTTTCTTCCTTGTGACCTCAGTAATCAATGCTTTACAAACTGACAGGCACTAGTGTGTGGGAGGAACAATGTTATACTGACAAGCTTGTCACGTACTAAAACGCTGGCCTCACTAATCATGCAAATGGAATATTTTCCCCCCTGTATTGCTCTACTCTGTAATAATCAACCCATCCATCCCTCCATCAATACCTAACTTGTTCCTGGTGGGGTCGTGGCGGGTTGGGGGAGGGCAGTCAACTCAAACACACAGACACGCACAAAATTCACTGCTATAGGCCATTTAGAATTGAGTCTTTGCTATAAAACTGGGTAACGACTCTATCTTTAATAGTAAACTCTTTTGTTCCAGTTTTTAGCTTTAGCATACACACACACAACGGCAGGACAAGAAGTGAAACACATGGTCCAAGACAACAGAGCGGGTGGACAGGGCGCACAATAGCGGCAGAGAAAGTGATGAAGGATGAAGGCTAGAGACAGGGTGCTTTGTGTTAAATGCCCACTGATCCAAACGCAAATACCGGCTTTGTCTCGACACCAAAGCCTAAATCTGCTGCAATGCTAGTGCCCAAAATGACCAAAAAACAAACACAAAGAACGAAACACTGAAAAGACTGGGGAAGAGGAAGCTAAGTGGTGACAGAGAAATAGCGAAAGAATAGAGAAAGACAAAAAGAGAAAAGGAAATAACTGGATGCTAGGCAGGTTATGTTTCATACTGGTTGAAATGCAAAATAAACAAGAGCAAACAAGCTATACTGTATAAAATGAAGTCCATTTAAAGTCAAAATAGTGGGTTGTGGATTACAGCTGTAAATCACACAACAGGATGCAAACATTTAAAAGTTAGAAGGATTGCTTTCCCTTGGGCCGTGAAGTGTATCTTGTGGAACAAGACTAAACAAATTGATTTCTTGTGATGCAAGTGAAAAAAACATTGAATATATTATGCAGGGTGGTTATTAAAATGCTGTTCCCTGATGCAGAGATCAAATCCTCTTCTCATTATTGTAGCGTAACAGCCATGAAAAGATTATCACAACATAAAATTACAATTGGATATTTTGTATGTATGCTTTCAATTTCAGCATTCGCTTTACGCATTTGTGATGCTTACAGCACACTTTTTAATTTCAGGCGAATGAGCCTGAAAAGAAGTCGGTTCTGATCTGGCATGCGGCTAAACGGTCCAGGTGAGGAGAATTTCCTCAAAGGCCGTCTTAACTCCTAGCCTTTGATCCACCAACCAAGACACCACACAAAGGGGCCACAATCCGCTTTCTTTAGCCTTCCTTCACTCTGTTTTCTTCCCATTTTGTTCTGTATCTCTTCTCTACCTGTAAAAGAAAATCACTCCCTATCTCTCTCTCTCTTCCCTCCTTCCATTTTCCCCTTCCATCGCGGAGGCAAGTGGCGGCGTTTGGATGCGGCTGCGTTTTGCAGCCTGTCACTGCTAAAACATTTGTGCTGTTAAACTCCCAACCGTTGGAGAGGGGAAAAAAAGGAAAGGCACTGGAGAAGAATGAGAGAGAATTATAAAAAGGTATGGCAGTGCTCCAGGCACCCTCTCGGATAGCTCACTGATCCAACGGCGCAGGGATTTATAATTGAGAATTTACCATGTGCCCGCGCACGGTAAAATTCTGTTCCCACACTATCTCACATCAAAATCAGAGAGAAATATTCACAATCCAAAATATATGCAGTCTCCAATACACATCAACTGTCATTCCTTATTTAGTTTAGTCCATCTTCCCATCTTATTTAATTTTCCTCTCTTTTCCTTTAATGTCCTTATCCCTGTCTTCTCCTCCCCTCTTTCGTCCCTCTCCAACTCTTTTCCAGGTCTTATATCACATCACCTCTCTCTACCTGTGTCTCTCCTGCGGTCCAATAGCAATCCTGTGTCAGTGATTAAAGATGGCATTTACACTGTTGTGGATGATTAGATAAATTGCCTCACTGACTGCCTGACTAAATGACTTAATGATCTACTGACTAGATGGCTCATATAAGACTAACTGATTGGCTGACTGACTGACTGCCAAGTTGGCAGAGAGACTGGCTCCATTGCAGGGCGACCATTCGGCAAACTAACTAACTAACAGTCTGGTGGCTGAAACATTTAATGGCACGCAGGATTGCTGGCTGATTGTTTTTGTGGTTTAGCTGACTGAATTTGACAGTCAGTGTAAATCTAATAGCACACGTAGTGAAATGTGACCTGACCTGAGGTTTGGGGACTAGGAGAGGTCAGCCTTACACTGTCTACCAGAGAATGACTGAGCAGCTTTTATTGGCCTCTGAATAAACCATGAACTTGCATCCTCCTGTCTGTCTGCAACTCTCGTTATCTGTCTCATCTAAACAGTAGGCTGTTTCAATCTTTTCTCTTGATTTTGACGTTCAACAAAAGGTGCATTACAAAAGAAGTCAAATGCCCCTATAGAGGCTCTAACAGGGTAGTATGTGTTTATTCGGGGGTAGGGGGGGGCGCTAGAACCAAGAGGAGACGAGTAACACATTGACATTCTGAGCATCGGATTCACATCTAATGAGAATGACGGCGCGACATTTGGTAAAACTACTTTCTCTCCACAGAGGTTTTTATAAATACTAATGTATTATTAATATAATTATGGATTATTACCAGGTTATTATTTTCGTCACAATGCCATATAGTCTAGTTTAGTGGATCCCTCCGTTCAGTGCAGTCATCAGGGGAAACCCGAGACAGCATCAAAACAAACCAAAGCAATGTCCCGAAGCAGAAGAATAGGCTTCACAGCCATCCAGCAATAACAGCCCTCAACCCTCAGCAGTCCGACCACAGTGATTAGAGCAAACTGTACCCACCTATTTGCTATTAGCTGTGGAGTAGAACTGCTGCTAAACCCTGACAGTCTGTGTAAACAATCCTCCCTAAACTCCTTCTGGTTGCTGTTAGTGTCAAACAGATGGTTGATAATTAGCAAATGTCTGATGCGTCACCAGGCACGAAGCAATAAAATAGTCATCACACTGCGCTGACAGACAAGTTGTCAGAGAGAGCATCAGACTATCACATACACACACACACACACACACACACACACACACACATACGCAACCATGCACTTAAACCAATAGACCGAGGATGTTAAGGAGACACTGTGTGTGCCTGTATGTATGACAGCTTCTGGGCTGTCTAAAACAGATTTCACACAATGGCACAACTGATAATAGGACTGACATACACAGTTACGCAATTCAAAGTCACATTGATTGCACACAATGCAAAGTCTGTGAACACACTGTACACTGCTCAGTTTGTGTCCGGACTTCCCCAAGTGGTTGAAACCAGTGTATCAAAAGCTATTATTGGTTAGATTTAACACTGTAGCACAATTGCGTACACAGAAGCTGAACTTGCTGCCTTCTAAAGTCAGAGACTGACTATCGTTGAAGCCCATACTAGCTAGAATGAATTTCTCTGAATGGTTAGCAATCTCCATAGAAAAATGTGTATTCAATATGCATCCATATACAATAGTCTCTACAGCTTGCGGAGGCATTCTATATCAAAATGACTTAAATTATATAACAAGCAACAGAGAGGCCCTCTATTTCCAATGTGTTTCCACCAGAGAACTAAATGTACCAAAATACATAGATACACGTTGCAGACCAAGACGTTTAATAATCACAGGAAGCGTCGCACTATAACAAAAGTAAAGCCAGTCTTGTTTAACTTGCTACCAGGTCATCTCTGCTTCGGAGGCCTGGTGTTTTAAAAAGACAATTATTGAGCTGCTTATCTATACTTTAAGTCAGCCTTCTTCTCAGCCCTGCAGGGCCTGCTGTTACAGTGGGCTGATATTTCTGACATGCTTTAGCAGAGCTGGGCCTAAAGCAAGAACTGGTTCTTTCATTACCTGCGTGGGTGTGTATGTCCTACATATGTTTGTCCATTATGCAGGCCCCTCATTCAGGAACACAAGATATTGTGTTCCTGAATGCGCGCCAGACACTCTCCTCAGGACCTGGGCCCAGCGGGGAAGGAACTCAAACCGCAAGACTTAGAATTGACTTCTCGCAACTCACAAGGTATGGTACTGCCTATTCGGAGTATCAAAATACTTTGCAGCATAGATCCCATTTCTGCACAGTGTTGGTCCAGATTGCTCGTCTTCTAGGTAGGAGACACTAAGGTAGTTTAGAGCATAGACGGAGCAAACAGAACTAATACTTACGTTTTACTAAGCTGGCTTTGCTTTTGTTTCTTTATGGAATTGGGATCAGTGCAGTAAATGCTGTCCTGCAGAGCAGCTGTTACTACAGTATGCTGTGGAAACTCCACGCTGTCTACATTGTGAACACAGAGATCGTGAGTCATTCGTGGCGGAAACGTGAGTGGTGAGCACCCCTGTTGCCGACGATTCCACCAACTGGACAGCCAATTTGACAGTGTGGGGGCTACAGATCGGGCAAGATTATTGCCGTCACACAGTGTAGGTGATATTACATAAAAACACAACAGAGAGCCTAACAGAGGCGACAGTAACAAAGTAAATGTAGAGTGAATTGGGCCATACATTCCTCTTCTACTTTCCATATCCAACACGCTTTCTTCCTCCGAGATTCATGTCCATTCCTTTTCCTTCTCCGTTATCCCTCTCTTCCTCTCACTTCCTCTTTCAGCCTCTCCTCACATTGTCTTCCTCCTTCCTTGTTCTTCTCTCCTTTCCTCTGCTACTTTAACATCTCCTCTCCTATTCTTTTACTCGTTCTCCATCTCCTTCACTGTGCCTAATCCCCTCTTCTCTGGTTTGTCAAACTCTTTTACTTTGGGTAGCAGTAAAGGCAACGACAAAACAGTAACTGAAGCCGTTCCCGTGCATGTCCCATGCATGAGAAAAGGCAAAGAAATCGTTCTCTTTGACATGTGCACACGCGCGCAAACACACACGCTGGAAGAGCAAGTGGCCATCTGTCCTGTATGGAAGCTTTCTAAGCTGTCTGCTCATTAGTTTTATTCATCCCTGTCACAAAAAAAAAACAGCGAGGGGTGGTATCGATGGGGGGGAGAGACAGAGAGAGAGAGAGAGTGAGAGAGAGAGAGAGGGCTGGCAGTACAACATAGAGTGTGTAGTGCATTCATGTATCATACAGTATAAAATGATATCATATCTATCTTGGGTCAGAGTAGGCCTAATTGAAATCTGATCCTACTTTTCTCCTCCGGTAAATATAATTCACATTTCACAAGCTTACTTCATCAGTCATATTAATACAGTAAATACAATTTACACATCCTTCTTGTGATCCTTCAGTTGGTCCGGCTAAAGTGACCAGAACCTCATTCACCTCCATAAGACACATAATCCACAGTGTGCGGCAAACTAAAAAACTATGCTCTATCTATTGTGGTATAATTTCATCATTTTGAAAACAAAATGGAGTGAGTGGGTTCTGGCAGACGAGTGGCGCACATGCGTCCTTGTCACGTCTAAATTGGGCAGCCTATCCGTCAGTTTACCTGCTCGGTCTGTGTCTACACATCACTGCTTATTACAGTTGCTGCACTTGGACTGAATGCAATCTTTCTATTTTCTGCCTAATTTGTTCATTCATCCATCCATCTGTCCGTCCATCCATCCATTTGTTCGTTCTTTCACTCATTCAATAATTTTTCATTCACAGATGGAGTTGCTTTAATGGGCCAACAGTGAGTCAACACTGCACCCCATCCTCGCTGGGTTGGGTTTATCTCACTAGTATCGCTGATTGCCTCGTTTGGTTTAGCAGCTTGAGACACTTGGCTGAGATTGCATGGTTACTTTCAGCTGCTTTATTGCTTTGTTATTCCAGGATGGTGTTCAAGATGTAATGGCTCATGTGGCTTGTTGGCCTTTGCTGTATAGCTGATTCATCTGCCCCTCTTGACTCCTGATTGTATTTTGATTGCTCGGTGGCTCATTATTCCAGTGTTGGATGATGTTCGCTCCTCAAATAGAGCTTGTTGTTTTGCCTATTAGATGTATTGTTGGGGAGGGTTCTTCAGCTTTACAGTATATTATGTGTGATGATGTAGTAGAGATTGTGCACTGGAAATACTGCAAGGCATCGCATGTAGTTGTCAATCAAATCATTAGCAGTTGATTGGAGCACCTTTAACCAATAAGAACAAGAGCCATGATTGTCAGCACCAACTGAACTACCCACCTGAATGCTGAGACAGCAAACATACATGATGCATGCATCAATTCAATCTGATTCTTACATGAGCGGTTTGACACAACTATGATTCATTCTTTTACTGTTTAAAAATATATCCCTTCAAACTGACAAGGTCGGTCAACCGGTGTGAGGATTTGTCTTTGTCTGACAGTAAACTTACCGTCTTTATCAGCTCTTCTGAAAATCTGTGAAGAAAAAGAGGGAGGTGTTATTGTTGTTGGAGGTTTGTGGGGATTGCTGCAGTTTATTAATCAATCAATTAAATTTAACAGCTTTTTTTATATACGAAAAATGAAATGGTCTTCATGGTTAAAACATTGCTTTAATTTGGGCAGTAGTCAGATGTGCAACACGGTTTAAATTGTCAGCCCATTGAGGGCAGTGCAATGCCTTCCACTCCAGAGTGGAGAGGAGAGGAGGAGAGAGGAGAGGAGGAGAGAGGAGAGAATGGGGAGGAGAGAAGGGGGAGATAATCATCTTGTCTTCAATAAGAGGAAAATGTCAGATCAGCAGCTGAAAGTTCAAGTAAATGAGGAGATGCACATTCTGATCTCCCCAGTAAGTTCATGGGCGCAACATGCAGGGCCGTTCTAGAGGGGTTTAGGGGTAAATTGTTAAAAATCTATATTGAACCTTTTGTTAACCCCCTGACTCTTTAGCTTCCTTACCTCAATGCTGAAAAAAGATTTCCCGAGTTTCAAGTTCATTGAAAGGCGCAAACAAAGGATTAGATTCAACACCAATGCATGGGTGTATGTTGAGGGTTTGACCAAATCATGCTTTCGATTTGTATCAATTTGTATTTGTACACAATGGCTGTAGGCTTAAGACTTCCCCTGAGGATAGATCTTCTTACACAAGGGATGGTGATGTGCTCTACACACCATTCTGGGAACTCTCCATTCAGCACCTACAGAGCTGAAAGGCTAGCGCTACGCCTCCCAGCACAGTGCTCTACCCCTCCCCCTTACAGCCATGTGCCTATTGTCTGTGAAATATTTGAATTGCTATAATGTAACCAAGGTGTGTACCTTCTAATACAATGAATTCTGGTAGGGTTTGTTTAGCTTGTCACATAAAGTCTCACCGGTTCCATCACACACCTTTACTGGTTTAGTGGGCAACATTGGGCCCTCAGGTCTTGATCATAATGAGTTTCCATCTAACCCGTTTCCTCTATCAATCTATCTAGGTCGGGATCAGGATAGCCTACAGTCCCTGAACTACTTTCTCTCAAGTTTTGCCCCCAAAACCAATGCAGCAATAAGCAGATCTCATTGGACAAATATTTGTAGGCAGCTGATGATTCAACGACTGTGCTCTAAAAAACCTCAAATATCTCTATTAGCCTACTACTTTAACCCTATGCCCTCGTCGTTCTGTTCCCGTTGTCCATTTTAAACCGATTTTTCCGATTGTTAATTTAGCTACTGGATGTCTATCATTTGTCAAACGTGTTGTGGGAACGTCTAGATATTTTTGACAGCAACAAAACGAAGTCGTATAGGCCTATATTGTCTTGAGTCTGGTCTTGATTCGGGACAAACTGCAGAGCTCTCTGGGGAGCGCAGTTGCAACGCGACAAGAGATGGAAGCGCTACTTTTAACCTAAATAAATTATTGGAAAATTCATAGCAATGCTGCGGAACACGCATCTGTTTAAGAAGCAAGTGCGTCGATGCGCTCATTTCTATCTTAATACTGACAATATTAGGGGCAAATTAGGGCTGAAAAGGAATGGCTTTTAATAATTTGATGCAAACATCACCAATGTAAAGTCCTCGTTTCGCATTCAGTGGTTAAATTGTGTTGTTCTGTATGGATACTTCATTATAAACCGATGGGAATAACTGTTTTAACAACAAGCTGTGCGTAAGTGCGCACTGCACCGGTTCTGGAGCGAATATAACCTCCAGTCTCTCTGCACACACCTACACTCACACCCATCAAACCACCCGATGGCCACTGACTACGGTACTGTCTACGGCCAAGTTCCATACTTACATCCAGAATAACAGAGATGCCTTTCCGCGGCTCAGGGGCGAAGAACTGCTCCTGGGCCACGGCCACCTCCTCCTTGCTGCCAGCGTACTCCCGGCTGGAGATGTTCTTGTTGTCGCTCATCTTGGTGACGATCCAGCGGACGAGCCCGTCGATTCCACCGGGCTGGGCGCCGCTGTTTCCGGACTGCGCTGCCGTCGCGGACTCGCTGTCCTCACCGGTTACGAGTTTTGGCTGGTCTTTGCTGTCCTGGTCCCGGAGCTTGCCTTGTTCTTTGTTGAGCAGTTTGTGGACTCCGTCCCTGCAGTAACGCGCCGCCTGCTCACACATCCTTTTGCTGCGGAGCGCTCATGCTGCGCTCTATGGGGGAAGACTGCCCCCTCCTCCCTGACATCACAGGCCCCCCACCCAGTAACACACCCACCATCTATCTATCTAGCGATCTATCTTTCGATATATCTATCCACTGTTTTGACAAGAAATTAACTTTTTTTTAATAACCATAAATAAAAAGTTGAAATGGTTTTCTTTCATGTCAAATAGGCTAACAACAGTGATTTATGATTTTAAAGTGGATAACAACACTTTGCCCAAGTTTGACCTCATTCTGGTTCCTTTTATCCATAAACAAAGCTAAATATCCTTAGCCTCACGATAAGCAGGCACAATTTGTGCATGCTGATGCCAATGATGCAAGGAGTATGAAAACAGTTAGCCTATGTTTTATTAAGGAGGTTATCGTTGGATTTTGTTTTAAACTACATTTCTTGTGTTTAAAGACAGACAAACAAAGCATGTCAGGCAGAAAAATGCCTTAAAGGTAATTACTTAAAAACATATGTTAACAGTTCTGTGCTTGAATACGTGGTTAACAATGAATATAGTAAAAAAAATGTCAGCCCTGTGTATAGTCTAGTCTATTATATATATATAGTCTGTCTGTAGGGCCTATATTTCCTATGCTATGTGTGTGAGACGAGAACTGCTATGTTTTACCCACTGGACCACTAGGTCATCATTTTATTAACATCATAACTACACCAAGTTTCATTACACAGTGACGTGGACAAATTACTACTGCAAAAGAGTCATTGAAGAGGTCATTATATGGACAAAACATTAATTAAGTCTGATTAGAAAAAAATGTAGTCTAATTTAAATTACTATACTGTAGCCCTAGGTGGTCCAAGAATGACCAATGAGGTTATGTAGCCTATACTGATGTATACCCTGCTGTACCTACAGTATAACTTCCTTTGAAAGACGTAGCCTAACTACACGTCATACCTTTTGGCATGATTGCCCCCATATGGTAACATTGTGTAATCACAAGCCCACTGTTTTTTCTCTTCAAGAAATTTAGAAAGCAACCCTTTGACACACAAAAAAAGCACCTTATTTTTTATTCATTATACTGGCGTTAAAATGGGAATTTGGGCATAAAATCATTCATTAAATATAACATTCCTATACTAGGAATTTTACTGAATTACACAGTGATGTGTGTGTGTGAGTATGTTCCAATAGTAGGTTAGGCTACACAGTTATATGCAAACTTTTGAAGTTAAGGAAGCCTTTTAATAAGGTTCTGACACCTGTTTAGTTTTTTAAGGTAATCAAATAAATAGCTGGTGTGCCTAACATATGTAGGGGGTAAAAAGAGGTTGTGTTTACGTTTTCCCACCTGGTCATTCACCGTTTATTTCAGAACTCTGGGCGTTAGAACAACTTCATGGTCACATGTAACACATTCCTATTATGACAACTCATGCTTCTGCGGATTACCTTTTTTATCACAAACTGAGACTAAAAGATCTTTCCCCATGATGACATCTTGTGTCCCGTGTCGTCAGATCACCTTACTGAGAAAAGCTTTGTTCACAAAGTGCAACTGAAGTATTTTCCCCTAGTATAATGGCTTGTGTGTCTCCTCAGATAAAATTCCAAGCTTTTTTTCCCACAAATTGTATAACGTTAGGGTCTTTCCTTGGTATGAATTACCAAGTGTTTGTTTAGATTGCATTTTAAGGAAACCCCTGTGAACTAGTAACTGAAGGGTTCTTCCCCAGTATATACATATACTGTATATATACTGCATATATAGATATGTATCTTTAGATGGTGTTTCAGTGCCTTTCCTCAGTAGACTAGTGAGAAATTCAGCGTCTCAATTTCCCCACAGAGGAAACAAAAGTGTGACATATTAAGGAACTATTTTCAAGTGAGAAATAGCATGTAAATCATAATTTACATAAATGTTAAATAGTCAGAAAGCAAAAGAGAGGAAAGAGATCAAAATGGCCAGAGAAACACTAGGAGATTGTACCAGATGGTTATACAATCCAAAATCCCAAAAGATTCTCAGTTTTTTTAACATTGCCAGTAGAGGTGACTCTGTATAACACAGTGGTTCTTAACCTGGGTTCGATCGAACCCCAGGGGTTCGATGAGTCAGTCTTAGGGGTTCGGCGGAGGATAAGACACACCCGACTCATATGATTCGTGATGACACGCCCCCCTTCGGTGGGTTCGGTGAATACGCATATGAAACTGGTGGGGTTCAGTACATCCAACAAGGTTAAGAAACACTGGTATAACAGAATGTATTACTTGAAAGCACACACACACACAGACACACACACACAGACACACACACACATACACACACACACACACACACACACACACACACACACACATTTAAGACAACACACAGTTCAAACAGCTATAGAGTCTCTGCTGTATTATGATTTATAATTCACATGCATGCACATGCAAAACCACTTTTGGATGTATGTTGTATAAGAGAGAGAGACAGGGAGTATGGAGAGAGTAAAGAGAGAGAGAGAGAGAGAGAGAGAGAAAGAGAGAGAGAGATTAATAATATAGTAAATAACCACCCAACAACTTTTCCAAAATGTCAATGTGAATATATTGGATGGATATCTTTACAATGTGTATGTGAGAGAGTTTATGCAAAATCCCATGTGCTCACAGGAACAATACAAACAACCCATAATGGGAGATCATTTTTGTGGTCTGAGTTTGTAATCTTGAGGTACCTTGGTCTGCCACGAGGTGGCGGTAATGTTCTGCATGCTCAGATGGAAGGCAGCTCTCCTAACACTCCTGGTGGTGGGGGGTAGCAATAACATAAATGTCGTCCTTGCTGACTGGAGGGGATTGGCTAAGGAGAGAGAGAGAAAGCGAGAGAGAGCGAGAGAGAGAGAGAGAGAGAGAGAGAGAGAGAGAGAGAGAGAGAGAGAGAGAGAGAGAGAGAAGTAATGCTGAACAGCTAAGGTCAAAGAAATGTTGTGCTGAATTGCTCATTTCGACCAAATCAGAAATCAATACATCCTTGTTTTGAATATCCATGATGACGGCTTGGGATAGCTTGCATACTAAAGAACTGCAGTGGTAGCTGTGAAAAACTACACCGTGACATTTCAGGGTCACTGTGCCTCACTGTTCGTCACTGATCTTATTGTCAGTCGGCCACCTTCTGTCTAGCGGTGCGTCTCTTTAACATACTGAGACACTGAATACACTGGCTGTCCTCATGACACTTACACAACATACTCTACTAGCTCATTCACTCTGTAGACACTGTCTACTGTGCACTTCCTTTATTTTTCTCAATACATTTGCTGCATATATATGTTTAATATATATGTATATTCACTATCTATATGTGCATTCAATCAAAATGACAAATTTCGACCTCGACTTTTGAAAATGTGTACATAAGTCCTTCTCCTTACAAGGAACAATGACTTCAATGGCCTCATTTGAGTTTCTACCAGACCAAAAGAAAGTTTTGAACTAGGCCTCTATGAATCGAAAGACTTGATTGATGGACAAAAAACGAGATCACTGCTTAAGGGAATAAAGGAGCCCACACACCCGTTGGTAGCTTTCTTTAAACCCTCCAAAAAAAACTCACTCACTTCCTCATGGGATCAAATTTGGTGCATTCATAATGTTAATTAAACAGTAGTGTTCTATAATTTTAATAGGTGAACAGCAGGGTGCAGTCAGGATGGGCTGGAGTTAGATACTGTGTAAACACAGAGGGGAAGTAAAGAGATTTAGAAATTGAAGGAATCAACACACCAAACCCCCCACACGCTGTACTGTGGATTAGGCCTGTAGCTCTGGCTGTGCCAGGCTCACTTCCAGGGGTTAAGATACATTTTTTAAACAGATATTTAGATTTAGATTACGACTGCACTTAATGAAAAATTGTACAACCAAAGTCATACTGTATGTTAGTAGAAACAGTGTTGCAGGTAATTAATGGCTGTTCTATCCTTAATAGATCCAGATAATAAGGACAGTTTCTGTGGGAGGGGCTGAGGTGGCGTGTAGGCATGATGTTTGCCCACCAGGGAGCACTGTTGTATGGATGCTCCTGTAACTGGAAGCAGACCAGGGTGTTTCAGGGTTGGCTGAGGGCTTTAAATCATGGTGCCCCAAGTAATGCCATATGCGCTGCAGAGATTAATATAAATCTGTAGGGTTGGATTATTACACACAACAGGAAATGATTTGGGTAGGGTAACAAATAGAATAATTTGAAGGTAAAGCTGTGGCAAACACATTTGAAACCCACTGGTGTGTGAGGGGAACAGATGGCAAGATGGCAAATGATGAGTCTGCAAGAGCCCCAGAATAGAGACATCTCACTCTTTCTCTCTCTTTCTCAACCACACACACACACACAGATCAGGCAATTCTCTCCCTCGCAGCATTCATATGCTCCCTGTGTATGTGTGCGTGTGCGCACGTGTGCGTGTGCGCACGTGTGTGAGCGCGTGTCTGTGTGCATGTGTGTTCAATCTCACTAAAGATCTACCCATCAAAGAATGAAGAACAAAGGAAATCTCATTCTGTCAGCAAGGGAACAGGAAACAGAGAAAGCCAGAGGGAGGAAGGGAATCTGTGGTGCGTGTGTGTGTGTGTGTGTGTGTGTGTGTGTGTGTGTGTGTGAGTGCGTTTGAAACAGAGCAACTTGCTGCAATTTGCATTCATTCACTCCTTCACTCCTTCGAGCTGGTACAACATGACTATTTTTCCTGGATTTATCTGATAAATGTTTGCTATATAAACTTCTTTATTGGCCAAATATTTCTGTGGTCTGTCTTCCCTGCAGGTACATTTGTGAACACGATTATGTGAAAACACCCTAAATCCTCCCTGAATCCATTTTGATTGATAGGCCTGCAGCCTTCCTGCGCCAAAGGTCGTCCATTAGCCGACTGTCTCCACAAACCAGTCGGAGGGTGAAGAGGTGTTTGGGTGCAAGTCAGAGGAACCTTGGGCACGTGACATGCTCACACACAGGACATGCTCACATGCACACGCACTAACATGAACAGACATGCCCCATGCCACAGAGACTTTGTGTTGAAGGAGACCAGTGTAAACTCAACCATACCCCTTGTGGTCAAAATTGCACATAATTACTTTAGTTACACTCTCGGGAATAAGTCTATAATATCTGCTGTTTACGAAATCTAATATAAAGCGTTTGTTTTAGTGCTAGTGTAGTTCCTGGACAAAAGAGACAGTTGCTTGGTGTAGGCCAATTTACTGGTGTAGGCCTATTTACTGGTTGACTAAACAGCTCAGTCTGCAGGTGTTTTATCAATTAAAAAGAGAGAGATCGTCTGTTTATACGTGGATTCCGTGTCTGTGTGTATATGTGTGTGTGCGTGTCCACGCATGCATCTGTGTGTGTGTATAGCGGGGTCATCATTTAATTAGCAGAGTGACCTATAAGATGTGGCGATAAGACTACAGAGCGAGGAAGGAGAAGCGAGCAAAAAAGAGAAAGCACTCGAGGATGAGGAAGCACTGGAGGTAACAAAAAAAAGGAGTGGAAAGATAAATAGGCGAAGGAAAAGCGGTAGAGGAGGTGGAGGATGAAACGAAGTGGAGACCGTAGTGGAGAAGAAAGAGGGGCAGAGATAAGAGGAGCCGGAGCGGGTGATAAATCTTGTAGAGGCGCATTCGAGAGACACGCCGCTGTAGTATTCACGGTGTGTTTCTGAATGAGGCATGCTGTATTGCGTTCACTGCACTACAGCAGCGAATGTACCGTCCACGGGGGCTTATAATGGATTTGGCTTACACTTCAGCAGGTTAAGGATACAGCTGCTGTATTTACTCATCCTCAAAGCTCCTGTTTAATGGAACGCTGTAGAGCGCTTGTTGAGGTTCTGCTTCTGCTAGAAAAACCCTGGGACACATTTTCATGCAAACACCAAACACACTCCCATAATGAGGGGCTAAGAGAAATGCCACGAATAAGGAGAGGAGGGGTGCTTGTTGACATATAGTAACAGAATAAGGCTTATCCAAAAAACGACCAAGTTGGAGCATTCATAAAAGAGGGTTACAAGCTATGACACTTCTTTTTGTGGCTTTAGAAATGTCACAGTATGTATTCTAAAATACCTAACTAGAATTATGACACAGGAAATACCCGATTACTCCCTCTAAATTAATGATCTTGGAGTAACCAGGTTGACTAAGCTAGTTTTTGAAAGTAAACAAATGAAGAAATCCCAGCCTCTTCCTTCTGACCCCCTCCAAAGCTACTCCTCCAGAACACATGAATGCTGCCAGGGCCAATCTATGAGAGAGCGTTTGGGAGGGGAGCTACCTCATGGCTCATTCGGCCATGTGACAGCTCCAATTAGGTTTTTTTCAGTCTTCTACGCGGTGCCAACTCACACCTGGAGCATTTCAGAAGCGAAGCAACTGGATTCGCGAGACAAAAAGATTTTCCTGCTCGATGTTGGTTTTGTATTTGGTTTTCAAGATGTATAAATACCATAGGCTAGGCTACTTTTCAAAATCACTTAGTGAGATAATTAGTTCTCACTTTACACTCACAAAACTCCTACAGTCAAATTCCATGCCTTGTTCTTTTTGGAATTGTCCTTGTAAAAAGGATTTGTGGTGTCATAACTTCGAGGATGAACCTCTCGTCGTCAATTTCTGGCCTCCTGCCAAGGATATAGTGATGTGAAATACGATCGGGAGTCTGCACAGGGTGTTAATTTTGAAATTGACAGGATGTTCTGACTTTTATTTTGTATTTGAACTGAGCGGCTTGGACGCGGCGTCTGTCAAAAATGGGCCCGTCTTTAGCGAAGCAGCGTGGAGAGCCGCTGCTGGGACACTTCTGAAGCATTTCGCGGTGCGGCTGGTATAAACACAAGCATTGACTAGAGTGGCCGCTATCAGCTCCAGTGGCCGTGTTGCATATATTGCAAAATGATATTAGCTTACATGTTGTGTGTTTTTATATGCTAAATTCTAGAATAGAGTGTATCAGCCCTCCAGTAACAAGAGGGTCTGGATGTCCCAGGGCCAGTAGCACATTAGCAGGTTCTTGATTCTCACTACAGCATGCCATGTGGCTGTAGTTGTGCCAAATGTACATGTTTCTACGATGCGGGTACTTGCACTTATTGTTCCAAACACTCAACAGGACAAGCTGCTTTCATATAGAGCGGAGCTTATTCCTGGCTGAGAGCATCCCACGTGAAAATCTCTGATAAAGACTCAATGCAAATCAGGTAGGAAAGAATCATATCAATATTGAAAGGGTGAAGCAGCAGAGTGTTGGGAGCCCAGAGTTGTAATGCTGTTTCTATTGACCATGCAAGGTAAACACTTTCCTGACAGCATTACACTGAGGTGACTCAGCAAGTAAATAAACAGGCAGACAAGCACAGCTGCCTGGTTCGTTGAAATAAATGTAAGTAAGTTAATTATTCCATGACAGCAGTCACTCAGTTAGTAGCAGCTCAGTTCAGTTAGATCAGTTAGAACTCAAACTAATTAATATTGGAGAATCTCCAGTCAGATGCTGATGCATATTATGCATCTCAAACTGTGTTCTTATAACCAGTGAAACCCAGCATGTCACTGACCTTCATTGGGGGCCCCCACCACCACACAGACTGCGACACAGTAACAGATGCAATGTTCAAGAAAATAATCACAGTAACTCTGGGCTGGTGGATTTTTAAGATTCATGCAAAACGTCTGGCAATCTAAAAAATCTGCATCTATAGACATGTGATGTATAGCCTTGCTTTGGATAACAGGCTACTACACAACTGGAGCATTTTCTTTTATCTGATTTTATAGATCCTGCTTGATACAAATGAATATATAATTCCAGTTCCAAAGTAGTTAGCTTCGTCGTACAGGGACAAAGTCTAAATCTGCCAAAATGTGTTCTATACAAGGGTGTAGGTTTAGGTTGAAATTTGGTAGGGACATCTTTCTCTTGTTCATAATTATAGTGACACTATTATCATAATGTCATTTTAAAGTTTATTTGCTTAAACTGACATGGCATTAGTCGTTGTATTTTACTGTACCTCGATCAGAACACGCCTTTCACCACCGGCTCACACCATCACAATGAAAAATGTGTACTTTGAGAGAATTAGCTTTTTCTTTTTTATTGATAAGGAAATTGCATTTCACTTCAAATTATTGGTAGGAACAATTTAATGGTCCTTTAATAATGCCTACCCAAACCTACGCCCATGGTTCAATATGCAAGCTTTGACTTCCACTGGAGCAAATCATGTAATACATATAACATACAATACTATAACAAATTTTGATGGGAGTTTGAACAGTGAATTTCCCATCCAACTAAGCTGCATCCATAGAAAACAGCTAATGTCAGATAACAATCCTTTTATTTGTCAGCTTTATGGATTCCGGTTGTGGGCCTATTTATTTTGAACGGAGCCCAATCTAATGAAAAAACAAATTCAAATCTTTTACAACATCTTCACTCCTCCTGTCAACTCAGCAGAGCTTGGCCTGGCCCGGCCCGGCCCTCCACTGCCAGTTTGTACTGAATATAACCGCGCTGTGATGGGGGTCACGATCAATACTGCATTGACGATCACTGCTGATGACTTGTACATAAACTTTTAATAGAGATTTCCACACAGAGATCCTGAGAGTGCTCGCCGCCTATAGAACTACACCGGATCAATGGGAACTATCTCTTTATAGAAGAAAAACCCTTCATCTGAGAATGGTGCCGTACTAGCATAATGAGCTATTGGCAGAACAGAAAGAATTGCAAGATGGGACAACAGAACACATATGGTGTACTCTGAATGATTCCGAGGTCACTCTGTTGAAAGAAAGCAATTGTTTTGTTCAAAGTTTGTTTATCCGTCAGATACAAACACTCAAGAAGTAAAAGCCGGCTTCATTTGGCTTTATTGAGAGCCACAGGACTCGTCCTTGGCATCTGCGCTGTCACCGGGAAGGGCTTGTTAAAAGGGAATCGCAGTGGCTCGATACTGAAGTGCTCCTGTTGAAGAGGAGTAAGGTCAAAGGAGGAAGAGACAATCAGGAGAGGGCGACTCACCACAACACGACTGGAATCTCAATCATCACGTCATATCAAACCTGCTGAACCCCAAAACTTTATTGGCATTGATTTCTGTTGGAATGCAGAATACTTGTAAAGGCTGCACAATAGACCCTACAGAACAATACTGTAACAACGGGAGTGCCCCGCCCCTCCCGCTCTGACTCGCCGGCGTACTAACCACCGGCCTGCAGCCGTCCATTAACTAAACGCACCTCTGATTATACACACCTGCCTTCAATCTCCTCATCACCGCATTCCCCTGGCCTATATAGCCAGGGAATGGGTGATGAGGAGTTGTTGGTTATTGTTTGTTCGTACGTTACACGCTGCTTTGTTCTCCGCTCGTATTGGATTATTGTGGACTGTATTATTAAACCCTCGCTGTGCGCACTTTTAACCTGCTTCAGCGTGGTTTCCTCTCGCACCTGCACTCACGTTACTCGCAGCGTGACAAATACTAGAATACATCCCCCCTGTATTTAGTACTGACATGCCTACAGGAGAAATTTCTCCTTTCAAATATTATCAGACAAACATCAATATATTTTCACAAATATCTAATGTGTTAAGTTGTTTATTCCCAACCAGTTCCTGTTAATTTTGCAGCAACATTTCAGTGTGATCCAGCAAGAAAAAAACAGACAAGTCTGCATGGAAATGTAATTTCGTGTTCTGAACGGTGCTGCTTAACTTTTGAGGGTCTACTGGATAGATTTAAACAGGGATACTCGCCAGGTTGTAACATGACAAACTAAGCTTCTAGAACTGCCTGAACACTCGCCATCTGTCATGCCAACATGGTCTCATTGACCTACTCTGGTCTCATATATTTTCTTAGCTGGGATCGTACTGTATGTTCCGTTTGAGGTGTAAGTGAGCAACACTGTAGCACCCTTGGGAACTGTACAGTCTCTGTTCCTGTTCATGCTCAATACAATTGATTTCAGGTACGACTCTGGCACGTCACCTACAGAAAGTCTCCGATAACTCCTCCATCGTGGACTGAATCAGTGAGGACAACGATGAGGAGAACCGAAGGCTTGTGAAGACCTTTGTTGGCTGGCGTGACGACAACCATGGTGGTGGACTTCACACGGAACAGGAAGCTACTGACACCCATCATCATCAAGGGGGAAGAGGTGGAGGTGGTGAAGTCCTACAGGTTTCTGGGGATCCGTACCGTACCACTATTTTGGGACCCTTCCGTTGGGCTACCTAGCACAGTGGTCCGGTACCTAAAGCAAGACTCATTGCAGACCAAGAACAAGATCTGCTGGATGTCCTCCATTGTTACTTTTACTGCGTCGCTTTCTTCTTCGCGTGAGTATGACATCGATGGCTAATTTGACGCGGCTATCGCTATCCAGCATCAACCCTGCCTATCTAGTAAGGGTACTGTTGGCGGAGGAAACACAAGCCGGATCAGGGTTTACCGTCCTGAATTGTACTGTACTGTACCCAACTGTACCACTGAGTGGAAATGAGCCATTAGTCACTTTACCCCATCCATACAGGCCCAGTTCTTAGTTTTCCAATAAACTTAAAAATGTAAAAAAAAAAATTGACATTACAACCTTTCGGACTGTGTTACATTTACATTTACAGCATTTAGCAGACACTTTTATCCAAAGCGACTTACAATTACATTGTTCTATTACATGGAGCAGATAGGGGTTAGGCATCTTGCTCAAGGATGCTTACAGGTAAGCCGACTTACAGCATGTTACATTCACAGATCGCTGATGGCCATTCTATAAAGCTAGTGACAAGAACAAATTACATGTAAATGGGATTTACTTTCCTCTGCAACATCTCGGCCCTCTGTAGGCATTGCCTCTCTTTGTGTGTCTCTGCTTTGTGTGCTCTAACTTGATGCTTGACAATGCGATGAGTGGAACTCCTCTGGTCCTCCACAGCTGCTACTGTTAATAATGCCACTAATTGTAATAGTGCTATACTGCTACTGCTACAAGTGTTAATAATCACAAAAATTTTTATTAAAATGCTGTACTGCTACCATTGAGCGATGGGCGATACATTACTGTAACGCGTAACGTAACAGAATTTACTGCTTTTTTCAGTAACGAGTAGTTACTGTTTGAAATGTTCCTATGACATACAGTCACTAATTACATTACGGTTACTAGTAAGGCTTCATTGCAGAGTTAAGTTATTATTATTAACTTTACATGTGTATTTTCTCTTACAATGTTCAAAACGTAAATTGTTAATCCAGTCATACAGTAGGTAATATAACACAGTATACATGATGTATGTTAAATTCAAGTAATATTCCTTGTTTACTATAATTGTGTTAAATGTGAATGACCCACAGTGGCTCATAATGAAATGTATATTGTTACAAGCAGAAGAAAATAACCACGGTGATTTAATATAGTGTGAAGTGAACTGGCGACCCAATAACTCCAGAGCTAACACAGCATTAAACCAATTAACATATTAATTACATACTCTGTTAGAATGGTAATTAATTAACCAGGGCAGCAGCAACAACAAGGGTAGAGATTGTGGCACAGGTCCGACATGGATGTGTGTTTGTGTGTGCGTGTGCGTGCGTGTGTTCAGATCAGTGTACAGATGAGCACTGACTTATGGAAGTTAAATAGCACAGAGGCAGAGACATTAAACAAGACTGGAGTGTGAAAGAGGCAGAAAATTGCTTCTTAATGAATCCCAGTGGTAAATGCAGTCGGTCATGCAGAAACCTGCACCTCATGTGCCGTGTGCTCTGATATCACCTATTTATATTTATTTATACAGTCTATGATTTAGACTGATCCTTCCCAGCCGAAGCACTATATTATCTATATATATATATGATATTATAATGTTTAAATTATTTAAATTATTTACCATAAAGTGAGAGCCACTGTGTAATATCAGTTATTACATCATATATATATATATTATTATTATTAACTAGGGGGGGGGGGGGGGGGGGTTGGTTTACAGATAGCCGT
>JAOEHI010000021.1:4421778-4434185 GCA_025447815.1 Percopsis transmontana
CGAGAGACAGAGAGCGCGAGAGAGAGAGCGAGAGAGAGAGAGAGAGAGAGAGAGAGAGAGAGAGAGACTAAGTGTCAATCACACATCTTCTGTACATGTGTGAGCACATGTACACACAAACAGGAGCTCTCTTCTCATTCAAGACAAAATATAGACCACTGAAATGAAACAATTTAAACAATAAATCCCAAAAAGGAAAATACAAGTTTGAATTTGACTCAACTGAACCGCAGTGTCTCTTTTCCCTCTTTCCTATAGAAAACAAAAAGTTAATTGAGCCCGTTGCTTTCCTATGCACTGACACACACACACACACACACACACACAGCTCGCCAGGAACACGTGGGCACACGATTGTGTGTGATTGTGTGTGTGTGTGTGTGTGTGTGCAGACATGTCACTTGTTTCAAACAGGTGCGCGTGTCCACTATTGGAAGTGTCCATTAAATAAAGTCAACAAAATAACTCAGGAACTCTGCTATTTAGATCCATACAGTACGTGAGCATAGTCGGTTATGTGAACCCATCAGTGGTGGCAAACTAATTAACAGCCTCTGACGCCAAGCCTCTAGCCTCACTGGGACTCGTCTGGGTCAAATCTAACTGGAGATGAGAAAAAAAAAAAAGAGGAGTGCATGTGTGCAGGATAAACTGAAGTTTTAGATTCTAGACCCCGCCACAGTAAATGAAGACATAATTATATATTTCTATAGTGAACCGTTACACACCCCAGCTGTCCAACTGGAAATGAGGTCTGACACACAGATTGGGAAGGAGGTGTATGGCGGGGAAGGTTAGCTAGCTGGCCTTATAGAGAGAGATGGGAAGAAGGTAGTTAGCTGGGAATTTAGCTAGCTAGCCAACTAGCTGGCACTGACCAGAAGTCCATTTGTAAGTGGAGCAATCCTTTGTATGTAGCCGTCAGCTTGGGGGGGGGTTGCTCTCTGTTAACTAGCTTACAGCATGTCTTAGAAGCCTGGGGGTAGTAGCAGCTGAAAACACATATGAGGAGGATGGAGAGTTAGAGAGGGAGTGGGACTGAAAAAAAGACTTAAAAAAAAACTAAAACAAGTGAACAAAAACAAAAAAAGAAAAGTAAAATGAATAAAACGACAAAAGAGGCAGAGAGGCAGAGTGTGAGGTGGGCGGTTGGAGAGGTCAGCTTGAGAGCGATGCCTCAAACCTATATTGTGAGCGAGAGGCAAAGTTTGACAGGCATATTTCGCCCAACAGCCTTCAAGTTTTGTTTGTCTGTGACCATAAGGGAGGGAGACACCGCATGTGCGTGTATGAGTGCCTCGCGCCTGTGTACAAGTCTATAGGCGTTATTACACAATGATGTCCATGTTTTTCCACCCATCCTTCCATCCCACCACAGGATCCTCCATGGCTGTCCAACAAGACGCGTCTTTGACCTTGAGTCAGTCTGTCTCGAGGGTGGATGTGGTGTGGAAAGGAGGAGGGCCATCTTACATTTGAGCCCGCCATTTTAAACCCCCCCCCCACCCCACCCCCCTCCCCGACCTCCGGGGTAACCTGGCCTGGAGCTGTGTCTGCTGGGCCCTTAGCACATGGAGATGGTGACGTTGATCCCCAGGTTGCCGTTCTCCGCAAACAGCTGTGCGATGGACGTGTCGAACACCAGGCAGTCGCTGTTCATGATCGCCGTGGCGATGCCCTCGTGGATGGAGCGCGGCGTGGCCTCCCAGGTGAGCCGGCGCCGGTGGCCGTTGAGCTCCAGGCGGTAGGCGAAGTTCTCCGCTTGTTTGCGCGTGCCGATGAGCTGAACGATGGCGAAGAACTGCTGGTGGCCGTCGTACTTCTCCTGCTTCTCCAGGACCAGCATGAAGTGGAAGCCGAAGCACGACTGCATCATCACCCAGTCCACCGCTCCCGGCAGGTTGATGTCTGTGGCCAGGAACACGATGTCCTCCCCCTGGAGAGAGAGCCAGAGACACACAGGTCATACCAAATAGTTGATGTGGATAGAGCGCCAGGGCCTTGATGGCCATTTGATAGGCCGGAGTCTAAAGCTGGGGCTGTCTCTACATGATTTGAATTCCCCTTCCTTTGTGGCAGACCTATGCAGAACTAAGGGTAATGCAGAGGAGAGCTTGCCACATTCCATATACCTTTAATTATAGTCACCGTGTGTGTGTGTGTGTGTGTGTGTATTCACTGAGGTACACTCCAATCACATTACAGTGCCCACAGAACCCTGAATATTCACACCAGCTTGTTTGGGGACAACTGTGCGAGGCGGGCACTGCCATCACTGCCTCCGGCAAACATTCGGGGGTCACTATAACATGACTCAGAATGTCCCTTTAAAATAGTGGCTAATTTATGTTGAAAGTTCACAGAAAGTCATCTCTGTACACATGCACAGGTTCCACCAACGTCCTGCTCCACATTTATACAGTTTCTCACATTCACACTACAACCTTCTGTTGTAGTGTTGGCCAATGGGCTGCTCCACAGGAGCAGTAGAGGGTTTTATGTGCCATGCTTGAGGGCACATCGTCAGTAGCTGTTGAGGGAGGGGACAGCGTTATTCATTCCCCGTTTCCCCACCCGTGTTTTTTTCTTTCCCCTCAGCCACCGTTCTGGCCAGGGGCAACGCTTCTCTAGTTTTGAGGTGGTTCTCTGTAAGGCTTCTAGACGTTTGTTGACTGGCAGGGATTTGGGGGGAGGGGGGGGTCACATGGGGAAACAGGGCATTGGTGGAGGAGGCTGTGTGGCTGGCAGGTTTATTTTTAAAGAGACACGTTGGCTACGCTTTTTTTTTTTTTTTTTTTTTTTAAACAGGACACAGCGCTTAAAAACCATTATGTTCCCTGCTCAAAGCCCTCCTGCATGCACATGCAAACATGCACATATGCGGCCACACACACACACACACACACACACAGGCGTTTTAATATCCATCATCGTGCAAACCCCTTAGAGAACCACTGTTCCAGGCGTCTAAGCTCAGAACATTGTCTTGGGCCTGAGGACACATCAAGCCAACAGCCAACAGGAGACCTTTCCATTGCGGGTGGCGTCTACTACCTAGTACACATGCCAGCATCTCACCTGCAGCGTAGTGATGGACTTGTGCTGGTGCATCAGGTGAGGCATGACGGCGTCCAGGGAGCCCTGCCACTTGCAGGAGGCCCCGGGGCACGGGCAGGAGTACGGCCGGAACTCGCACAGCTCCTCGTGCTCCGCCTTGTCGGTGTGGGGCAGGGTGACCTCGCAGCCCGACGAGGCGTACTTGCAGGGGAAGAGGACGGAGTTGGCTACCTTCTCCATGGCCAGGTTCCTGATGGAGCCCAGGGGGCCTCTGCAGGTGGGGCAGCATGTGAGCTTGGGCCGGCAGTTTGAGCATACCTGCGGGGTGACAGTGACGGATCTGCGTTTATTTATCTTGTGGTGACACGAGGATCTGACATGGCACTTAAACCATTAAACCAGCCAATATGAAGGGACACAAATGGGATAAGACAGGCACACGGAACTGGTGTTTAAACACCAGAAAGTCCATGGTCACAATATATTAAAGGTAAAAGTCATGCAATGGTAAGAACTGTTACCTCTATGATGTGTTCACTTGTTTCAACCTACCAGGTGTCCCGACTGGCACTGCAGGATGGGGGGCAAGACATAGTCAAAGCAGACAGGGCACTCGAACAGGCTGGCCAGGTCACTGTTGGAGGCAGTGGTACCCGACAGAGTGGGCACGCGCTGGGAGGGGGGGCACTTGGAGGTTCCTGTGGGCAGCGCGGTGGCGGTCTGGCGACTCATTTCTGAATGAGGGAATATATATGCAAATTGGAGTTGGGTTCTAAGTTATGTATACATTTATGTACACTAAAAAACGAACAGGCTTGATAGTACATGGTTGGGTTATTAAAATGTTAAATGGTAAACATGGTAAAATAAGCAAATTACACTCTGTGGCCCCTTTATTAGGTACACCATCCACCTAATAAAGTGGCCACTGGAGGAGTGGAACTCAGGTCTGCTGCTATAGCCCATCCACTTCAAGGATGTTTTTGGATTTTTCCCTCTCAACTCTAGAGACTGCGCATAAATCCCAGGAAATCAGTCGTTTCTGACACACTCATACCAACCCCCATTACACCCCCCATTCTGTTGTTTGGCCTAAACAACAACTGAACCCTCTGGACCAGTTCAGTTGCATGCTTTCATGGGTTTCTGACACGATTGGCTGATTGGGTCGAATATGCATGAATGAGCAGGTGTACATGTGTACCTAATGTGAATAGGCCTACTCTACAAAATGTATGTTCTAGTTTTATACTATACGATAGCATTTGATGCTGACAGGGTTGAGTTTTAATAGACAATTGTAATATATTTACTGGCCGTTATCAAATATACTCGATGTATTGCGGCTTGTTCTTCGTGCGATGTACCTAATGACAATATCGCGAATATAGAGTACAAATTATCACAATTATAAGCTGCCTGCGTGAGATTCACTTTGGGGTTTCGCTTCTCTCGCTCTCTCCTATGGCTCTCTCCCTCACAGACACAAAAAGAAAAAACGTCACACACTCGCCTAAGAGTGGTCTGGATGGGCGAGTGTGTGTGATGTATGAGTGCAAGTTTTTTTCTGACACGCATATAGGTGACTAGGGCTGTGGCAGTATCGTATATTTGTTTTGACAACGAAACAGCCCAACCCTACACACAATATAAAATCAATTTCTCTTTGGGACCATTTTAATAGAAACTTTGTTACTTGCTCCTCCACCAGTACAACTGAGAAATTCTTTGTGATAAACCGAGCCACAGGTGTGGGTCCGGTTGGACAAAACGCTGCTCCAGAAGCTGTAACACAGCCTAATTAAAAGGAATGTGCTCGCTCCGACGCCCTCTCCTGGGCTGACAGATATGCAGACAGGAGGCTTCGCTGCACCATGAATTCATGACCTCTCTGGCACAAACACACAGGCTATTTCTGTCAAGGCAAGGCGCTGAGAGCTGCAGAGATTTTCATGCTATAGAGGAACAGCCAGACAGTAAAGTGAGTTCAGATGTGGTCTGAGTGTGTGCGTATGTGCGTGCGGCGTGAGCTGCTGTTTCCCCATCATGCTGTGCAGTTGCCTCAGCAACGGGCCTGTGGCTAGGAATGGTATGGCTCGTGAGGCAGAGGAATGAAGAGGCAAACCAAAGGCAGGGGGAAGAAAGTGAAGGAGCAAAAAGGTATGGGTAGATGAGGAGAAACCAGGGGAGCAAACAGAGGGATTAAAAAGGAGAAGAAACACACTCTATAGACCATACAGAACATGGTGTGCAAATATTCAGGCTGCATTTACGGTCTCATTTGTATAAATGACAGACAGCGCCCCTACGTATCCATGTGCTGTTAACTCATAACATAGCACAGGTCAGTTCAGATCTCACAGCTGGAGACCAAGCTACTGTATATGTTTCATGTTCATCTCCTTAACTAACTCACTGACAGAATCATTCCTTGTATGTGCAAACGTATCTGGCGATCAAAGACGATACTAAAGGTGAATCCCCTTAAAAGTAGGAATGTGCCAAAGTGGTCGACTAGTTTGTTTTCTTGTTGCCCAGTCTCAGGAAATTTTTTTTAAATACGTTTCAATATGCACACACTGTACTACATCTATTCATATTTAATCATTACAGTAGACATAATCTTGGGTTGCTAAAGTGTGTGTTTACGTATTCATTGGGTAGTTTGACTTTTGCACATATTCCTGCAGCGGGGGGGTGGAATAGCATGTCAAACAGGAGGCGTGGAAAGATGAGGAGAACATGCAAGGAGAACGGAGAGGACAGTTGTTCAACAGGACGGGAGAGGAGGGCAAAAGACGTGTTCAAATAACCCAAAAAAGGGGCCTACAGCAGTAGAACTGAAGGAAAGGGGGGAGGGAACAACGTTTCCCTAGGTCAGGCCCTTTTCTGGGTTGGAAGGAGGTTTGCTTTGGGCGGGGCAGCTGTGTGTGTGTCCCACCTGCTCAACTGCCTGGTGTGGCTGGTTCTTATTTTAGCCTTACCAAGAGACACAGGGCACAGCAAGACCCACTACATAGACATGACAGCAGAACAAGAAAGGCAAGGAGAGGGGGAGAGATAGTGACAAAAGGAAAAGTAGAAAACTTTTGGGGAAGCATTTGGGAAAGATTATAATTAATGTATTCCTTTTTTTAATATAAACATAAATATATACATACATGCATACATATACAAATAGATACGAAGAATAGAATCATTTAAATTGAACAAAACAAGCATCATGGGCAGTTATTTCTCCAACGGGGAAATCCACTCCCCACAAGCTATTTGGAAATATGTGAAAATTGTGTTAGCTGGATTGAGTACTGATGGCAGGCTAGTGTACTGTATTGTACAGTGCCAGATTGGGTAATATTCCCAAATATCTAAATCGTGTCCAGGTAAAGCTTGGGGTTTGCACTGCTAGTAGCTGGAAACACAGCTAGCAGGCAAGGTAGATTTGTAAGAGGTAGGCTAACTAATGGAATTAGCAAGTATCAGCTAGCTGTTGGCTGCCTGCGAACACATCTGCTGCAACAGAGAATGCCCATCCAACTATAAATAAATACCCCTTCTCAGCCTGATAGCATATTGATAGCACCACTGATAGCATTGGGACTAGGAGTCAGTGTTACAATTAGGTCATTTAGCAGACGCTTTTATCCAAAGCAACTTACAATTACATGGTGCCATTACATGGAGCAGATAGGTGTTAGGCATCTTGCTCAAGGATGCTTTCAGGTAGGCCAATTCTGGGTCCTGAACCCACAACCTTCAGGCTGGGAAGCCAACACCTAGACCACTAGACTAACCTGCCCCCGAGTGTTGCCAACTATTTTCCAATAAAAGTAGCTAGCACTAGCTCCAAAAGTCGCCAGATGATGTCATGTGTTCATTTGCATATCTTTTTACATCATCGCACATTCATTTGCATAAAGCTGAGTGGTTGTGTTGGTTGAAGCGCAGGAGAGGTCACCTTAAGCCATATACTTTAACCAAATAATCACAAACTCACAACAGGTACATAGTATATTTGAAGTGAAATAGGAACTATTTAAATATTTACAAGCTCAAATGGACTATTTACATATTTAAAAGCTATAGGAACACCCTAATCCAGAGAAAGAGAGAGAGAAGCACAAATTAACTAGTTAAATATCTATTTAATATATCTATTTAATATATCTAGTTAATATATGCACTGGTAATGTATCTTAGTTAGGTCGTTTAGAGACGCTTTTATCCAAAGCGACTTACAATTACATGGTACTATTACATAAAGATAGGGGAAAGGCATCTTGCTCAAGGACGCTTACTTGAGGATGCTTGGGCTCGAACTCAAGCATCCTCACTTAATGTGAAAAATGTGTTTCCATTTCTCTAAATATTGCTTTATCGAATTGTCTGAAAAACCACCTCTTTTTTTTAAATTTCCATTTACTTTTTTAGTTGGCAATTTCAAATTGCACATTAAGCTGGTTAATGGAAATGCGGCTAGGGATGGCAATAGTTTCTACTACCACCAATGGCAGCTGCATAGTGCAGGGAGCCTCAAACATGCAACAACATGCACAGCTAAAATAAGCATGCATGAGATAAACATGGCATCACTCCACCAGGCAGAACACAGAGGATAAGAGAACAGTGCCCAGATAATAGCAAAAGACCGCCAGAGCACAGAAGCTCAGTGTTAGCTTTGCCTCAGCGTTTCCTTAAACTCTGTGGGCATTCAGTGGAATTTGTTGGTGATGAGACTGTATGCAAATACACTGCCAACCACAATATTTAGACCATTCACATGAACGCAGGGGGCCAGAGAACACACAACTGAAGAAAGACAGGAACAGATATGTGCAGAGTGCAGGAGAGGGCGCGGGGCACAAACAGTGAGAAGTAAACACATTCTTTCTGCGCATGAGAGAAAGAGAGAAAGAGAGAGATGCCCAACCAGGCAGAGGCCAGTGGCCACACAGAGCCCTGTGTTGAGGAGGGCTTGTCCTTGTGTAGGAAGAAGCAGCAGCAGAGTTAGATGTTCAAAAAACCTAAAAGGAAAAATGTAGTAGTAGATAATGGTAGATGGCAGTGGGCTGGTTGGCGGCTCTCTCTGTGTGTATGTGTGTGTGCGTTGCAGGGTGGGATGGTGAAACGATCCCAGGTGCTGTGCTAGCGGAACATATTTTGAGTTCACGACTCTGCAGACAGGAAACGGCAAATGCTTCGGCCGATACGCCCACCAGCAGCTCTCAACACAGAGACAGAGGGAGAGAAACATGCTGGCTGGCAGCAATCACCAACAAACCAAAAGCAGACAAAGACCTACAAACCTTCGTCCATAAGATTCCCAAATAAGGTGTTCGTCTTCTCTTGAAATGTGGAGACCTCTAAAAGAAAAACAAAGAAACAGCATTTGAAAAGCTATAGCAAGCATGTAACAATAATAACTTGTGAACAGGCAAACAAATTGATCCTCAAGCTCTTACAAAAAGGAAGAAATGCACACCGCATTTTGGCGAAATATTTTTATTTTTTTTCAAATATTGTTTTTGGAAAAACTTTTAGGGAGAGCATGTTTATTCTTAAAGGCTTGGGATTGTAGTTACCAGTAAATGCAAACTGTCTGCATTGTGGTACTATGTACCAACTACGTACCTACGCAATGTTTTTGTTAATAGTCTTGTCTATGACTAGTGCATGTGGGCTAAGCACTTGTCGTGCTGTTAACTGTTTTACCATTTTTATGCATAACTTCCGCAAGCTTTTGGCTCTGAAATTATAATCCAGTCACACTCATGGTAGGGCCTGAACAACTGTCAGTAAATCAAGGAGACAGATTACCAATCACTATGGCCGAAATTCATTAGCTGCAAATACTGAATTTGTAGTATTCAAATTTAGAGTAACAAAATAAATAAAATTGATTAAATACCGACTAAAAACATGACAATAGCCTATACAGATAATGAAATAATTTAGCATATTAGCTCACATAATTATGGTGGAATGTACAAATGTGACATGTAAAGTAAAGAAATACTAAATATTTCAGCACAATATTACTGAATGGCAGGCCTATACTCCATTGACCTGTGTCAATGCATGCATGCAGTACAGGCATGATTATAGCCAGCCCAAATGTGGCATATTACGCTTAGTACCAAACTTTTGTATAAACAGGTGTTGTGTCGAGTTTCTCCCATTCCCCGGGAGACATGCATCTCGTGGTCATTCCAAGCAATGACAAGAGAAACTACCACACATTAATTATTTGTGAAGAGAACTGCTCTTTTAGACTGCCCTGAGATAGGAGCAGAGGTATTTCTCGGCCGGTAGAAAAGCTGTTCTGACAAAATGGCGATGTGTGAGCATTTCTGGTTAGGCATACAAAACCGCGCATAACACCGAAAGATCCATGAGTGAGAGCTTAATAACCAATGGCCAACACCTGAGACAGAAATGCATTAATACCTAAAGTAAATTAACTGTGTCCGAGTTAACATAATGTTAAAGCTGAGTGCAAGTGGTGCCTAAATCAAGGAGGCCGATTAGCAATGTGTCATGTTGTGTCCTTAGGGGTTGTCAGTTTGTGGCCATCTGACAAGCTTGTTCAGGGTTCTCAGAATACAGCCTTCACTACAAGAAAAGTATTAGTTGGGAACCATCGTGCATATTATGTAGCCTGCATACAGTTTGACAAGATGAGCAGGTACAAGCTTGCCTCCAACACACACACATTCAACCATGCAATCTTTTAGAGTGCCAGCCACACACACAGGCGAGTATGAATGATGAAGACCTGAGTGACGGGCAGTTTTAAGAACTATGGAGCAAATGACGCATGACACCGTTTATCCTCAGCTCATTACGGTTGTTCAATGTCACACACTATCCACAAGCGTTCTAATGGACCATTCATAGTGGAGCAGGTGCAGCATATAACTTTATTAAGGGTCTTTTCTGTGTACAGCAGTGGACCGTCAGGTTAAATGCTTGTTAGTATAGTCGCAACTCTGATAGTAAATAAGTAAGAAGTAGAAATATTTAAAGTCTAGTGAAGTAAATAATTATTTCAGACAGAATTAAAATCTCACAACATATGCAACCATCTAAATTAATTAGATATTTAAATGTTAAAGATAAAAATGTGTTCCCATTACATTTACTTAAGTTCAGCAACACTTCAAAGATGCTGCTGGAACATCTTGCTGTCAGTACCGTGTAGTACAAAACTGGGTTATACTTTTATGTGTGGCGAGAGGTGATTGTATATTCAAACAATTAGCCCGCCGACAAACACATGGCTTACTTCAACTTTCTCATCCCCTTTGTAGAAGTACTTAAGTTTCATTAATAGCTAAACTCAGTATACAATGTGGTCTAGCAACAAACACAAACTAAATTTCATCAAGAATCACCTAGCAGGGCAAAACTAGGTTTATGTCCCTTAAAATAAAACGGAGGTCGGATGATCCCACAAACCCTCAAATACATGTGCATTTTCTTGCAAACCAAATACAATGACCATTGCTTCAAGTCGAATACAAAAGAAGAGGATCAAATTCCCTTTTTCTGACAAGCTCCCCGTTGAAACACAAGCTCATGAGGGTTCAGGGCGTGTTCTACACAGGGGCTGAATACCCCAAGAGGGGAGGAGAGAGCAAATTCCCTTATGCATACATGATGTTGTAATTCCGAAAGAGTTCACAGACAAAGTACTCCATAGCCAGTCAGCAAAACAGGCTTTGAGCCTCTTTATAGAGAAGCCAGCAATCTACCTATCAAGCCAAAGGGAGGGAGAAACACTTGTATAATGTATATAGGGAATGAGGCTGTATGCTGACGAGCTGTTGATGAGGGATAAATGGAGAGCACCCCTCTCTCATCAACAGCACTGCAGGTCCAGTCAGTCTGTAAGCAGTGTGACTTTGCGTACATGGCACCTCTTTGTGGCATTCCAATCCACCAACAGAGAGCTGTGTCGTGCACTTAGTAGCCAATAGGACACCGGTTATCTAGCTACTGTAGTGCTCTCCAGCACAGGTTAATGCTCCCTTAACACACCACGGTTTAAAGTAACTCAATTTAATGCCGAAGAGCCTTTTTCACCCGTCAGCTTCCATAAGGAAGAAACTTGGACTGGCCAAAGGTCTCTCTGTCTCTCTCTCTCTCTCTCTCAGGGAGGAAGGAGCGAGCAGGGATAGGATAGGGCAGGGATCTAGCCGGGAAAAAAGAAAGGGAACTCCCTGACATACAAAGTAAATATGTGAGGGTAAATTGCGCTGCTACTTCCTTCCTCTCTCTAATCTCTTCTTCTGTGAATCTGTTATTCCACAGGTTCCCCTTCCGCCTCCCCTGCAGTGTGGTAGATGTCCACACTACTGTGTGAGAGAGGGAAAGAGTTAAGCTGGAGGCCAATGTCCGTCCTCAGGAGCGTGATCACTCATGACGCCCTCCCTTGCCTCGGCTCCTCTGACAGTCTCTCCCTCTGTCTCCCCAACTTCCTCTGCAACACATTCTTCGTCTCTCTCTCCCTCCTTCTCAGACGCGCACTTCCACTGACCCCCGAGCTCCCCTATCTGCTGGTTTCAGACAGCCTTCTTTTCCCGCTCCCCCCCAGTTAACGAATCATGTCTGGTGTCGGCAGGCTGTCCTATCCTTTCTTTTCTTGCCCTTGTCTTTCTTATTTCAACGCCACTCTGTGGAAACAGTTTTCTACATCCCCTCCTTTCTTTGCATTGCTCTGCCCGTGTGCTCTAGCGTACAGCCAGATACATAAAGACAAATATTTTTTAGTTGGATTTACAGTTAATTTGGTTCAGTATATCTTTCTTTCATATAGTAATGACATTCACTGGCTGTGGAATAGGTTTGTTGATAACACAAGCTTAGGTGAAGTGGCTGGGTCCAAACTCTACCTACATTATGGGCTATACAGGGAGTGCCTTGGCTCTGCTGCTATGGCCAGCTGCTAAACCGCTATATTCTCTTCAACGGCTTTACGGTGCATCTACAAACATCCTCACTGGACAATAGACAGAGATCTGCAAGCACAAATAGAGGCACAGAGAACAAGCAACTAGATTGTGAGCATACACATGCGCGAGGGGAGCAATAAAGCAGCTCTGGTGACACTAGTGGACGCCTGGAGTGTATTATTAAAAAGGGGCAGGTTGGCGGCAGCAACAATGAGCCATCTGGAGCGAGCAGCGGTTCATCAGACGACTAATAGAGAGAACACAAGACTTCATCACCTCTAGCCAGGGTTTCACAAAGACAGCAACAACCAGGGGGGAGGGAGGGATAGTGAGACAGAGAGAAAAGGCGGGGGGGGGGGGGGGGGTGGGGGGGTTTTGGAATGGGGGGGGGGTTGT
>JAOEHI010000021.1:4434823-4450985 GCA_025447815.1 Percopsis transmontana
CCCACCCGCCCCCCCCCACCCCCCCCCCCCCCCCCCGCCCCCCCCCCCGCCCCCCCCGCGCCCCCCGCCCCGGCCCCCCCCCCCCCCCCCCCCCCCAGAGAGAGAGAGAGCATGTAGCACGTCTAAACAACAAGCGCTTTCTCCTATAATAGCTTGAATTAAATTAAAATTGAAGTTAAGTTTCCACGGTGTCATGTGCCTTGTTCCAGGTTGTATAGGCAGGCCTCAGTGACTGGGTGATCTCTCCCAACATTGGTATACCAACATAAGGTTTAACAGGTACAAATAGCACTACAATGACCACGATGCTTTAAATGTCTGTACCTCCCACACCTTTAAACTGCAGCACACTGTGTATGCATGTGTGTGTGTGTGTGCGTCTGTATCAGCATTTCCATTGCTGGTCCTTGACAGTAGGATGTCAGAACATTCTGACAGCTGACCTACTCGGCCTGCATGACTAATGAACATACACACACACACACACACACACACACACACACACACACACACACAATTTTCTCTATCATGCATATTTCTTTTCTCTGACTCTCTAACTGAGTGCGTGTGCGTGTGCGTGTGCGTGTGTGGACAGCTGTGTGAGGCTGATCTCTCGGTCTTCCCTGTAGACAGTTCACACTGTGCAGGTGCTCATCAAATCTCCTCTATATGTCCTCTACACACACAGGTGATGGAAGGGAAGGTGACAGTTGAGAGAAAGAGAAATGGGGTTTAAACAGAGTGTGAAAAGTAAAAAGCAGGGGTGCGAAACATGGCAGACCACCCACCTGTATTGAGGCCCCGGTATAAAATGGTCTCCCAGCCATCCTTGTTTAAACACTGTCTTCAAAGCAGCATGGTTCAGAACCTGACTGCAATGGCTTCAGGAATTATATGAATGATGAATGTGTATTACAAGGACGTATTTGGTGGGTATATTTGGTATGCTTGTTAACACCTCATCAGTTAACAGTGTTATTTGCAGGTATAGACTGACTGTAAGAGAAATCCATCATCGTATCTCCCACATTCTCCAGTATATCATCAAGTGCTACCCGGATCTATAAACATTCTAATACATTCAGTCACAAAGTTAATCAACTCTCAACACATTTCAGATTTACCAACTGATAGACAGGTTGATAAACAGACAGGTTGACAGACAGACAGGTGACAGATAGACATGCAGTCAGTCAGACAGGTTGGCCAGATTTATTGTGCAGCCAATTAGAGACAAAACCTGGCAGCTATAAACACACACACACACACACACACACACACGCACGCACACACACACACAGACACACAGACACACGCACGCACAGACACACAGACACACAGACACACACACACACACAGACACGCACGCACGCATGCACGCACGCACGCACGCACGCACACAGACACACAGACACACAGACACACAGACACACAGACACACATAATTTGTTTCCTCTCTCTCTCTCTTTCTTTCTTTCCAGGGAGGGCAGAGTCAAGTGTTTCGTTGATGTTTTCCTCTCCTCATGCATATTGATGAATCGCCCTCTCATCAAAACACAACTGCTACTTATTTATAGCGAGACCATCACATACGTTAACACACACACACACACACGCAAACATGCACATGAAAGTGCACCTGTGACTACACACACTCTGAAATTAGTTTTTAGATTTATGTCATATTTTGTCCTTTCACTGTAATTCCACAATTACCCACATTAAAAATTTACCGTATTTTAATCATTTCTAATGGAGATAAAAAAAACTGAAAGAAAGAACTGCTAATAGGTAATTATCTTCACCAGGGCCTCAATATAAAATGTGAATATAAACATTTGTTTCATAGAACATAATCACATACTGTAAGTACTGTTGTACAACCAACCAACCTACTGTGTATATATACTGTACCAACCAACCCTACCTGCCTACTAAACTACAGTACATACTACCCTTGTACAGTACCGCCGTTCCTGCCTGCCCACCTACTGTAACCAGGAGGTGAGATTAAACAGCCAGTCGTAACTTGGAGATGGAGGCAGCAGGTGTGCAGGTGAAAGGTTCACCATGAGGAAGTGGCAGGAACACAAACACATGAAAGATTGGTTCTGAAGTGAACAGTGTGTGAGGGAGCGTGCAGCTTCTTGTGTAGCAGGACGTTAGTGGGAAGCTCCCCCCATCCACTCATCTGCCTGACAGAGAGAGAAAGAGAGAGATGCAACGAGAACAAATATTATTTAAAACTGGTCACATAACAGGTGTAGACCAATGAGTGGCAGTCATAACAGACTTTCAGAGATGACCTAGAAGTTATATTATATTATATATTCTATTGCTTTCATCACAAAATAGCTCATGTATTTTTCCCTTCGGGTTTTGGATTGATGCAGAAAATAGCGTCGTAGCTGACGGAGGCTTATGCCAATACTGTGTTCAAAAAGATAATCTTCAAAATTGATTGCCATATAAACTAGTTTTGATTCAGAAATGCAGACATTATTGAGTGAATGCTAGCAATAGGCTTCCTAACACTGCAAATAACACTCATATTAGCAGTGTGTGAATGCAATCCTACTTAAGCCTGTGGATAATGTGTGTTGCCCGGTATAACTGGCGCACAAGTCTTCGGAAATTTAATAGTTTTACAGATTTCTTAGAGCTAATTTAAATTTATAGCACATACTGTAGCCTATAAACCTTCAACGGTCATGAGCAGGACTTGAGCAACTTTTTTTGTTTAATTGTATATCTTCCAACAACTGGCCAAACACATTTTTTGTGTTAAACACACCCTATGGGAACATTTAGGCAATTTGGCAGGAGAACTACAATGTTAACTCACTTCGATGCAAACTGGCAGACTACAGCTGGCGGAGGTCGCCCTGACACATTAAGAAGAGGTAAGCAGCCAAGACAGGCTGTTCCAAACCGCGCGCTAACTTCTCCCTGATACACATCAGTGTCATGCAGGAGCACTGAGTGAGCACACCTGTAGCGCGATCAAGGGACTGAAGTGAATCAGAGTGAAAGGTAACGTGCCTTATAAACAACATTCAGAAACAATGGGGCATATGGGATGAGGAAGAAGGTTATAAAAGTGGAGGAAAAGATGAGAACATCAGAGAATGGCAGGGAAAACAAGAGGAAGATGAACAGAGTGATAAGGAAATGACAGACAAACATGGGGAGGAAACCGTGTATGCGGTTGAGGGGTGGGTAAACTGCGGGATGCGGCTGAAGTGCGCCGTAGCCAGATTTGCAGTCAATTAAGTTGGATTTAGTGGGCCCGCACCAAGCCAGTACACTCTGTGTGTTTTAATATTTGACCGGGTAGAGGTTAGCTCTGCAACTTCATCTCTCCGCGATATTTCTATCTCTCTCTCTCTCTCTCTCTCTCTCTCTCTCTCTCTCTCTCTCTCTCTCTCTCTCTCAGACTGACACTGCCGCTCACTCTCCATCCCACCGGTTCCAGCTTTCTTGAGAATCTTTTTTGCTCTTTTTTCTTTCTTCCTCCTGTCTCAACACCCGCCCGCCAACTGCCCCCTCTGCCCCCCCACCGCCCCGCCGCCCCTGAGCAGGTAAACCTGGATGCTTTGCAGAGAGCCAGTGGTGGTTAGCAGTGGATCCAGACTTTGACCAGTAAAGACCGGCTTAATCAGGGATAAACCTTCCCCGGGGACTGGAAGGGAATTATGCCCGCAAATAAAACCTTTATGAAAGAAGAAATCACACACACACACATTACCCACCCCCTACCCTGTTCACACAGACACTATCCACACTCACACACACACATGCACACACACTCACACAGACCCTCAAGCAATGCAGCACTGTGATGCACACATTTTGTAGTGTTATTTGTCAATGTCAGTGATTAAAGTCAAATCATAATATTGTACGTGGGCACATGGAAAGCCAAATCAACCATTAACCAGGATGGCTTTGTGCTCATCTTTTCATCTGCTAAGAGTGAAGGACAGAAGGAGCATGAGACAGAGAGAAGGAAAACCTGGAAACAAACATAGAAAGAGAGAAGGGTGAGAAAGGAAGGAAGTAGAGGAAAGGAAGAGCGGGAAGTAAGAGGCTTAAAGGAGCTGGATGTGAGAACCATTTAGAATGTGAACACTTCCTCCCATTAACACCCAGTGAAGGTAACGATCAACGACAACACAGAAACTGAAAGGGGACAGACACTGCAATAGCCACATGGAGGAGAGACCGGTGAAAATGAATAATAGAAGTGAAGGAAGGACGCTTGTGGTTAGTGCAGTTAGGAGTGCCGTTAGCCGTCCATTCTTCCATGAATGCTACGTTAGCAGTTTACGCACACACACACACACACACTCACACACACACACACACACACACACACACACACACACACACACACAGTGTTACCCATTTACACAGCACTTTATTTCTCTCATAAACAAAGTTTGAAGTCCAGCGTATCCTCCAAGCAGCAGTATATTCCACCAAGAGAACCATTAAAGACTGCTAAAGTCTGTGTGTGTCTGTTTGTGTGAGTGCGTGCGTGCGTGCGTGCGTGCGTGCGTGCGTGCGTGCGTGCGTGCGTGCGTGCGTGAGCCTCAACCTGTGTGTAAATGAGTGTGTTTGTATGTATGTGTGTGTGGGTTGTAGATTAATGTGTATCAGAGTGTATCTCCTCTGTGTGTGCAGTAGCATGACACCTCCAGCATTACCCGTAAATAACAGTTAGTATATAAGAATATAAGGAAATGATTTGGTTTGTGAATACCAAGCCGGGTGTTAATAATGCAGAATAAAGAGATACCAGCTAGGCATCATGTGACTACAAAGACTGCAATACTTCAACTGGTCAGGATGCATTATCACACATACACATACGTGTTTATGGAGTGTATAGATTAGCAAATATATACTTTAAAACCAACCAAATCAATTTCTTCTCAAAGTTTAGCCTAACACACACACACACACACACAAAGAGAGGGAAAACAGTGACATAAAAAGGGCGCGGGGTTTCGACGGATATCAAACAAACACAGATGCGAGTGAACACGGGCACACAAAACCCCTGCGAGGGAAAACGCACAAGGGGATAGCCGTTCGCAGAGTGTGTACTAATTGTTTTGCTAAGCATGCTAATTGCAGCTTGCATCAGTTTCTCCAAATGTCAGCACTCCCCACTGCTGTGTGATTCAGCCTGCAATTACACACGCACACACACACGCTGTGCCCACCTACACACAAGCAGACACAGGCACTGCCAATCAGGGATGCAGGCAGGGTGTGTAATGGTCCACAAGAGGACAGCATTGATGAGAGGAGGGTAAAAAGAGGAGAGGAGAAATTTCAGTAATGGCGGGGGCTGAGGGAAGAGGGGAGCCCGGGAAGAGAGGCATGAGTGAAGATCTAAGTACTAGAGTAAGACATACTGTACAGTATATAGTCTTGATCCATGGTCGTTTACAATTAAGTGATCTTAGCTGATGCTTTAATCTAAAGTGAGTCACAGTGAGTACAGTAACAGGTATTAAGGATGCTTACAGGTGGGCTGGGCAGGTTGGGGATTTTACCCTGGGAGTCACCCACCCTAACCCCTATCCAGTCCCTCACACACACACACACACGCACACACGCACACGCCAGTCTCACACACTCTCCCAGTTGTCCACCCCAGCCTGTTTACATCCTTTCTTTTCCTAACCACTTTTCCTTGACCTCAATGTAAAACGTCATGAGGTCAAGGAAAGATGTGAAGGAGAATCCGACTGCACTTACACTATATACCTATGTCTTTCAACTAAATTTTTATCTGTGTCTTCAACAGGCGGCACAAAGCAAATGATGACTGGATGGATGGTCATTGGGATTAACCCTTAGAGGGGAACAAAGGCCAGACGTGGAAAGATGGTGTCTAAAAAGACAAGATGGATGAAAGGCAAGATGGTCCAAAAGAAGACAGAGGTAGTAAATCTACGTGGCCACTCTATTAAAAAACCTGATGGATTTTGAGTGGCACTTCATAAAGGATAGTTAGGTGTCAGGGCCCGTTGAAGCGTTAACTTGAAAATGAATGTTGTATCTTTAGTATCGTTAGTCTTTGAAACGTTTCTCACACATGCCCACACATTGTTTCATTTCTCATTCTCTCTCTCTCTCTCTCTCTCTCTCTGTCTCTCTCTCTCTCTCCGCTCGAGTGTCACTCTTGTCTATATCTCATGCAGTGAGCAGTTAGCCAGGACAGTCATATAGCTGTGTTTTCCTAACAAGCTGTGCAGGTTATTTGGGGTTCTAGGGGCACGATGATGCGATCAAGGAGTGTCCCTCAGCTGAACGTAGGCTGTAATCTGTGTCCTGTAAGACATAAATCCATCTGAAGTCCCGACAGACTGAAAACAGTGATTAAATGCATTGATTATTGAAATTACCCAGTTTGGTAGTTGGAACTGAAATGCAGAGAGGTAGAAAGAGTGATTTCTTTGTTACTGCCAATTCCTTGTCAAATGTTGTTAAATAATATGCCTGTATGGGCTGCAATGATGTCCAAAATAGACTGTGTTCAAAATTACCTGTTATGTAAAGCTAAGATGTTGGAAATGATCCAGTGTTATAACATATGACATTCTTGTAGAATAATTATCTACTGTCAACTTGATTGATGCAAGGACTGAAACGCAGAGCTCACTGTAAATAGACAATGATGAATGCTGCTTTAAATTAACTATGTGTAAAATAATCCATCTCTTCAGTAACCTGATATGAAAACTGCACTGCTGATAGCAACAAATACGCCTTTCATAGACGGACTGAAGGGCAGAGGGGTCAGGCTGTAGATTATTTTAGTGGAGTGAGTGACAAATACTATAGTAGACCCTGAATATTGCTGAATTGGCTTTTTTGGTTGGTCCTGCTAGAGTTAGTGAGGGTGTAACGGGGCTGTGCTTGATAGAGGCTCTGAATTGATTGGTCATCTTAGGACATGCAAAAACTTTGCAGTACTGGATAGAGGGCTGACCAAGGGCTGACCAAGGGCTGACCAAGGGTGTAATCTGATACACAAGCTACAAGACTGCAAGCTACCTTGGCAAACGCTCCCGCGCCATGGGAAAGGCCTGCCAGGAGAACATTGTAACCGCTTTCTCTTCTTGATGTTGCAGCTCTTATCTGCAGCCATGTTGGCACAGCAAGTGGGCCACTTTGCAGCCTAACACAGTGTTGGACACCACTAAAAATGGCAGGCATATGGCTTAAGTACATTATATCGTGTTATTGTTTTATAGGCTACATGCAATTACTCAGTTATGTAAATGTAACAACTTTCTGTTGTCATCATTTTATGCTTAGGTATATATTTATATTATGTACACCATATAGTATATATTATTATTAGCAGTAGTAGTTATTAATATAACTGGTATTTTAGGGTACAATGGATCATTTTTGTAAGCAATTAATTAAAGGTGATAAATAAGATAAGATACAGCAATGTAAGATAAAATCACAAATTATAGAGTCACAACAGGCAGGCAGTTATCCAGGCAGTGGTCAACCCAGTGAGCATGACGCCTTGCTGAACAGTCTCCAAGATATACAAAACACACCCCTGTTTTGCCTGGAAGCCTCAATACATCTGTCCACACCAGTTTATCCATCTGTGCATCTGTCCCTGTGTGTGTGGCTCTGTAGCCCTGTACATCTCCAGTGTCCAATCAGCTCATCTGACCCAGTTGGACAGTACAAGCAGAATGCCAGATGCCTGGGTATAATTGGGGAAGCAAGGTCATTTCAACACATTATTGCAGTCCAGCTAAAACACAGAATTTCCAAATTATGTCCTTTTGCATTTATGTGTTGTAGGTTGTTTATATTTAATGTGTATTTATTTGTTTTAAATAATACATATGCATGTATACAAATGTAGAAATCTTTTACACAGACTAAATTGTTCTACACTATCTATACCATTCTGTCTCAGTGACAATGGTGTACGGTACGAAGTCCACAGTAACGATGCCACAAAGCTGCCGATTCATTTTGTCCTCGACATTCGAAGAGTCTTGTTTTGTGCAAAATCCAATCTACTCGTACAACAAAGCAGCCTTGAACTGGGAATCGTATACAGGTTTATACATGCTACAACCATTCTGGAATGTTCCAGAAATTTAACTGGTTCGAGAAATGGAAAATTCCCAGAGCAGGCCATTGACAGAAAAATTCCATAAAAATGCAGGTTCAAAATGCCTGTGTGAAAGGGGTTTTATTGGAACACTACACAAAAGGACAAGTGGAGCTTCATTTCCACCTTTCTCTTCAGTTATAATTCCAAGTCTGTTGGGGTAAATGGTATCACCCTGGCTACAGCACACATAACACAACACATGAACACAGTTATGTTCTTCATTAATGTTCATTAAATATTTTAATTACATATATATAGTGAAACTACGTTTTGGAACTCATGTTTGAGTGGACGTATTTTTCAACTGCTAGATGGTGACTTTGGAGGTGTGGGTGTGGTGTGGGTGTGTAGCACGGCCTGTATTGGAGGGAGTGTTGAGAGGTGTGGTTCACAGAATTGAGAAACCGGTGGGGGCAATTACAAATCACCTGTATCCCTAGTAAAAAGGAGCAGCCGGAGCAGACCGGAAGAGGACACACGGACACGGGAGGTACCACGCCAAACCCTCCCAGGAAATACCATTGAGAAAACCAAACTGAATGTATTGATACACAGTGAAATCTGTAAATAAACGTACCAGACAACGTGTACACGCAGGAAACTCTGGGTGTGTGGCTGTTACTTCGCTACAGTGACAAAAAGAATGGATTTTAATCCTCATTACCAGAAAGTAAATGAAATGTATTTCTCGTGACTGTTAGATATACTGGCAAGCGGTAGGCATGGGTTTTTGGTAGAACTATCCATGTTGCTGATACTTACTGAGTAAACATTACCAATCAGATTACTTAACATCACCGTGCGAGGGAAAAAATATCACGCTGCCAAGCAGAATAGAAACATATTAATATCACTTGCTTCCAGGCTGCGTGGTGTAAGAGGACAGACCGTTCACCATATATCTCCGCTTGTTGGTTGAGAAAACTATCTAATTTCTTGTAACAACATTCATTTCTGACATTCTGGGGGTGATAGTCTCCCAGCAATGCTTTCAGCTGTCAATCAAACCAAGGCACCGTGCTGCAGCGAAGTCATGGAAACGCTCCCCTCAGAGGCTTGAAGCCCAGATGCATTTTCACACGCATCTCCAAAATAACGTTTTACCTTCATTTGAAAATATTCAATCATTGGAATATAATTTTGATTTATCCTTAATATTGGGACACTGCCAGTTTCAGTTGTACTAAACTAGTAGTAACACACTAATGGGTGCAGCAGGCTCTTAGTTAGACAGTTTTGTCCCCGTGTACATTTTAAACCATTCCTCTTCCAGTTGTTCTCTCCCTTTGTTTCTCCAGACTCCAGACTGCGTTTGCTCTCGTCAGTTTATGGTATTCTTTCTTTCTCAGTTTCTTTCTGGGTCTGTTGTTCCCCTTTCTTCCATCTGCAGATCCATCTATTATTCACATTCTTCTCGTTTTCTTTGTCCTCTCTCAATTTCTCTCTCTCTCTATCTCTCTCTCCCAGTGAATCTCTCTCGTTCTCTGTGCTAAGCATTGGTAATTAAATTATCATGCACTAGGCTGTGAAATATAGTGTAAGTGACAGAGAGAGAGGGAGGGAGAGGGAGAGAGAAAGAGTGTGTGGCCTTGATGATGGAGAGGCTGTCTGCGTTTTTAATAAACACAACATTGCAAGACCCCACACGCTAACTGCCTTAGCATCGAACCACACACACACGCACATACGCACACACGCACACGCACACACGCACACAACCATATGCAGGCATCTGCCAAGACTAGGCTCAAACTCGTAGGGAATTTATGTACAAATAATTACTTTTTAATAGCCAGTAATGTGATTTCCTGCCAAAGAAATATTCAAATGCATCTCAGGCAGTCCAGTATATTATGTGCCTAGAGCTACAGATGCGACTTGGGGGAGATGGCAGGGGAACGACAGATTATTGTTTGTGTGATAATAATTATTTTACCCATGTCATCTGCAGAGGAAAATGGGAGATAATGCTTTTGTCTCTCCGTCTCCTCCTTCACGTTCATCTTCCTCTCTAACTTTTGTCTCTCTGTCTCAATTAAGAAGCAGCTTCTATTTTTTTTTGCTCCACCACAGCAGAACTTGAAAATGCTGTATTTCTCAGTGCAGAGGACAAACACTTTCCAGTGTTATAGACAGGTATTATACTGTACAACGGTTTAAAATATTTAACTTAAAATACACTGCAGTATTTGAGTGTATCTGCTCAAATTTACAGATTTCAAGTCGTGAACTCCTTAACCTAAACAGGATTAGCCTTTTGTTTTAGTTTGGGTTGTAAGTTTGGCGCAGTTACACAAAGAATTAAAATAGTTTGGAAAGCAAAATATGTGTTAGACAATCAAATCTAGCTTTCCACATAAAAAATTTAATCTGGTTACAGACAACAACATACTATTGATCTGAGGATTCAGCTGAAGAATATAGCAAAAGAAAAACCACACGCAGGAGAAAAAACAACACAGAATACACTGGTGGTATAGTATGTGAATGCTTCATACACATAATACACAAACACACTCAAATATAGAGACTTCAACACAGTAATGGTGTGGGAGAAGAAAACAATAGAGGTGACAGTATCACAAAGTGGAAAATAGAATTAAGCTGGAAGCGCATTAGAAAACTGTTGGTTTTCTGTTGGTAGATGCATTGGATGCATTGCCAATAGGTTTCAATTAAGTTATTAGCAGGCAACTGTACCTCCTTCATCCATTCAGACATTGTAATGATTTTGAACACAGGCCCTTAAACTAAATTCTGATCAAGCTTATAACTTGGCGTTACCACACAGATTGTGTGGAGCTCGCAAGATTTGGGCCCTACGTCACTTAGCATGTTTTACTGGTTACCTGTAGTTATATTCAGAATTGATGTGACGTCACCCTGGATTTTTTCGATCATGGTGGTGGATCAGGATTCAAAAGGGTACATCGCCATGGTAATTAACGCTGCGTGCCTAATCTGCTCCAGGGCAAGGCCAGGATACCAGATCAGAAGCAACTCTTGGACCAATCACCTATCAGAAAAGTAACAGTTACACAATCCAGTTTCTCCCTCCGCTTGATTTAGGACGACAAATTGTTAAGTGCACTGTGGAGGGCAGGGTTTTTTAGAGATCACCAAAATTGATCAGAGAATAGACTTTCTACACAAGGAATATAGTATCTTTCCGGTTTATCTAACGCACTTTGTCACAAAGCTCACATCATCTCAAACTGGTTTCTTGAACATGACAATGGTTCACTGTACTCAAATGGCCTCCACAGTCACCAGACCTCAATCCAATAGAGCACCTTTGGGATGAGTTGGAAAGGGAGATTCACATCATTGATGTGCAGCCGACAAATCTGCAGAAACTGCGTGATGCTATAATGTCAGTATGGACCTAAATCTCTGAGGAATGTTTCCGGCACCTAGTTGAATCTATGCCATGAAGAATTAGGGGACTAGCAAGGCATTCCGAATGAAGTGGCCGGTGAGTGTATGTGGGGTGGTTCGGTATGGGGTTGTTATTGTTTGTTCGCTGCGCTGAGAGTTGTGTCTCCGTGTTCTCCGAGCTTCAGTAAAGTCTTGTTGAGCGTTTCTTTCGTGTCAGTTCTATTTTGTGATTTTGTGCACTCTTCCTGGTTACATCTGTACTCACTTCATTACAGTGATCCAATAACTGTTTGTTTCATTCTACTTTACACTGTCCCATCCTGCTGAAGCTCCAATGTGTGTGCAATTATGGAGGGTCAAGAGGATGATTCTAAGTTCAATAATGTCAGGATTTTGACTTGTAAATTAATGTTACTATGGCAGCACTGTCAGGGATTTATTCTGTACTAGCAGAAATGCAGGTTATCAGTAGACACGAGCAGGTAAGCTCAGCACAGAAACATTGTCGTGCACCAATCCTTCGCTGGCACAGACAAAATGGAAGGTGACTTTGCTCTGTGTTGGGGAGACAAAATCTTGATGTAGTACAATATTTTAGTTATTTCGTTAAATAGCGTCATGAAAGTTTCTGCTTGGTTGATATGTATTTTAAGCAGTGCATTATAAATGTAATAATTTTAAAGTGATAAAAAATATTTTTTTTTACAGTTAGCATTCTGTTGTTGCCTGCTGTTAATGAGTGTGTTGTGATTACAGTAGGCACTGTAATATTACTGTACATTATCCCTTGTTAGGGAGAGAAACACAGTTCTGCTGGAATGACAGAACAGCCAGAATCATTCTCTCACTTCCACACACACTTGCAAGCACGTGCACACGCGCAGAGTTAGCAGTTCACAGTGTCACATGTAAGTGGGGAAGATGTAAGGTCCTGAATTCATCTTTGGCATTAATACCCAAACCCCTCCCTCAGCTGTGTGTGTGTGTGTGTGTGTGTGCATGTGAGCACTGGCTAATGACCTCTAAAAGGATGAGCTTGCTCAAACTGAACCCCAGGGAGTCTAATCATTTGCTTTGCCCTGTGTGTGTGTGTGTGGTGGGGGGGCAGCACTAACCTACCATTCTTCTCCAGACGCACGAACAATTCAGAGGTAGGAGCGCCTCTGCAGTTACACCCAGCAGTCTGTATGTGTGTGTGTGCTTTGCTGTGTATTAAGGTACTTTTACTCAGATTACTTTGTTCAGACTTTCCTCCTCCCCTTTGCCTTCTGCTCTTTGTTGGTTCTCTCCATCCATTCCTTCAAGTCATTTTCCTTCTAGATCTCAGATCCTTTGTATGAGGCAAAAGGGTGAATGTGTGTGTGTGTGTGTGTGTGCGCGCGTGTGTAATGCACAAGCTACCAGTTACATCTGCTCTAACCACATTACACAGACTTCTGGAAGCTGGTCTTGTTTTGTTACATTAATATCTGGCCTGTCCCCCTCTGTCTATCTACCCTCTGTGTTCATTGCACATAGGATTCTCTACTTATATCCATTCTTCCCTCCATCCCTCCATCACACCTCTCCCTCCCTCTCTCCCTCCTTCTCTCCCCTCACAGTTTTTCACTAGCTTCTCTCTATCACTCTCTCGCTGGGTATCTTTCTCACTTCAATGTGTTCTTACTGTCTGTCACACCTGACTCTCTCTCTCTCTCTCTCTCTCTCTGTGTGTGTGTACAGATTGGATTTTAATACAAATATATTTGTTATGAACTGGGGACCACAATGAGATTTCAGCCCCTACCATTGACCTCATTAGTATTGAACTGTCCCTCTGTGATGATGTCACAAGCTAAAAGTGGAAGATAAAGTCGGTTGTGTTTCAGGATTGATCCGTTGTTCTGTGTGGCGATCTAGTACCACTATGTGGTTTCATATTTTAGACCTGGGCAGGATATTTCTATACAATGACAATGAGTATCTTGCTCAAGGATACAAACCCCTAGACCACTATGCTGCCAAGGAATGACACATTGGCATCCCCCCAGACCACACGGCCACTGGAGAAAAGATCCCAACCGAGGCCTGCGATAACAAAGTGAATAGGGAGTACATATCTTTATAAGGTGGAATACATGCAGGCTAGATTGAGGTGACAGTCTTGGTATCATCACCATTCTGGAATATTCCATCATTTGCGGAAAACCTGTCACTTATTTGAGAGTTAATCAAATCTCTAAGAGGAGAAAACTGCACTCAGTGGACACGTTGTATCCCCAGGAGAAAACTGCAAATCACATTAATCTTACACGGGGCCTTTTATGGCTTCATGTGTGTGTGCGGTTTTGCGTGTGTTCTTGTGCAGGTGTGTGTATGTGTGTGTGTGTGTGTGTGTGTGTGTGTGTGTGTGTGTGTGTAGCGTCTATTATTGTGGTGATAAATGAATGCAATATGCATCAATGCCAGAGGGCTTCCATCAGCAGTGTATGAAGGCAAGGCAACATGATTCATTAGAGAGAGACATCGTGGGGGGGGCAAGATGAAAAGATGGAAAAAAGATATAAGTGAGAGAAGAGGAGAACAGAGAAAACAGATTAAACAGAGGATGGTAAGGGATGTTTTTCGATAAGAGTGAGAGAGTCTAAAAACACTGAAATTGAACTTAGTGCAGTTATTATTATTAGTAAAGGAGAAATTACAAATCCAGCTCAGAACAGAAGAGACCACGTGAAGCCGGGGTGTGAAATAACCCTCCGGTTCTTTATCTGGAAGATGCCGTGTTGTTTTGCTGGTATTATGAGTATAAGCATTCACCAATACGTGCTTGGAAATTGAAATCAATAACTGATACTTAATGTCAATACTTTTCTATTACTATATACAGTATATTCTGTACCGTTATTTTGGAGAAAGGGCTTTCTAAACTGTTTGTGACCATAACAATCGATTCGATTTCTTTTTCGTATGTATGTTACATGTATGTCCTGTTACCTGTAATATGTTTATGACTGTGTTTATGTTGTTTGTTGAATAATAAAAAACATTTGATAAAAAACAAGAACAATCTATTAGATTTTATGTTGGACTGGCGCTATATTCTGCTATGCCCTAACATCATGATAAGAAGGTGTGTGTGTGTGTGTGTGCACATTTTCACTTCAGATAAGAGCGAGGGCATCCCACTGTGAGGCCTATTATCATCCTGTCACACACACTTAGGTATACGTGCCTACACACCCACACACATAGGAACATGTGACCAGGGCACAAACACGCTCTCACGTGCACACCCCCTGAGTGACAGCGAGCCTAAGTGTGTGCACATAATTGAATGCGTGATAAAGCTTTAGCAGCGTGATGAATGCAGGAGCGTGCTGACCGACCAGACATTATCAATTAAAACACGGTGCTATAAAGCGTCCCTTCCTGCAGGCTGTTCAGTCCTGAACACTAAGTATGGTAATCATCAAAGCATATATACATACATCCAATTATCATCATCCATCCACCTACCCACCCAACCAACCATTGATAAACCCATCTAACCTTCTACCCATCCACCCAGCTATCATCCATTCCATTTCAGCCTCTCTCAGCATCTCAAATCACGCCAGCCCATGTTCAGTGTTGCGCTAGTGTAAGGAGGGGCTTATGGTCTACAAAGTAGAGAGGAGGATCCAAGAACACTTTATTAACTCGCCACAAATCTCGCCATTGCAGACAGATCAATACAGTCTTTCTTTTCTCCTTTTCCCTGCTCCCTTCTCTCCTATCTATTTCCTCTCTAAACATATCAACAACATTGTCCCTGAATAGCATCTTACACTTGCTTCCCTCTGCTAACCCAAGCTTGGTTCTCAGATAGTTCTCTTGGTTTACATTGAAGATTTAGGGCATAACTAGTATCTCTTTACAACTTCAAAACATTCTTTCATCGTGTGAACCATCACATGCAAAATGATCCATTCAATTATCAAAACCTGTCAGACATACATGTATATTCCATAAATATCTATGACATGGAATGTTTGTGATGGCTGCTAAATTGATTTTTACAGAACGAATGCAGGTTTTTTTCATCGTTGTAACTGTTTTTTTTGTTGTTTTTTTTTGTACAAATGGACATGTAAGTGTGAATTTACAAATAAATGTACTGTATACATATAAATGTGCATATTGCTTCTGTGTACTACAGTATTGTACAGTATTGACTTTTCCTACTGTTGAAATCAGTACCTAAAAAGCTCAGTGTGATACACAATAGCAGTAATATTCTTGTATAGAACAGTAAGCAGTCAGTGTCAACAAAAAAAGTAGAAAAAATTGAAATTTGTATATAAGAAAAATGTCCAGGGTTGCTCTGCCATGGTGAAACAACATCTAAACATTTATGTGTGTTACAGTATGTTAAATACATGCTGTAACACACACGCGCACACACATACACACACACACCTGCACTGCAGCTATGGTAGTGGCATCTGTTAGTCCATTCAGCCTTCCTTCTGGAGCTACAGTCAATTATAAACACATTAGTCTCGGCGGCCCCCCCCGCCCCCCCCAACCCCACCCCCCCCCACCCCCCCACACCCCCACCCACACAAACGTAATGGGGGCTGTTTTCAGACA
>JAOEHI010000021.1:4450995-4465393 GCA_025447815.1 Percopsis transmontana
CTCTTTGTCTTAGATATTTCTTGGTCTCACTGTCTGTCCTTATCTCTATCTCACAGTTTTCTGAGCCCCCCCCCCACCACACACACACACACACACACACACCCACACACACACACACACTGTCACTTATGTGAAGTTATTTACACACATACAGAGTCTGGCCTCAGACCACTTACATTATCACTAATCATTATAAAGACAATGGGAGAGGGAACGACAAAGATAGATACAGTGGATAGATCGATAGATAGCATGGAAGTAAGAACAGAGAGTGAGAAACGACTGACAGGAGTTTGCCACGCAGTACTTGAGGTGGTCCGGTCTCTCAACAACCCACCAGGGGCTGGCAGGCGTTCTCCATCTTGATTGGAATAAAGTCCGACTTCAAAACCCAGAGAGTGATGAACCAAACAGCTCGGGTCTGGGCGTCCTGTAAAACTCAATTTGCTGAAGAACGCCACTCGCACCAACACAGGCCTGCGCTCAACTCCCAGTAGAGCCATAAATGCTGCAATATCTGCGCTCTCAAAGGAATGGCTCTGGATTGAACATATCTGACAGAGTGAAAAGAAAACAATATCTATGTGGGGCGTTTCATGTGTTAGCTGCTCAACAGACCAACACTAGAGCTGTAGGGAGGCGTTAAACATAAAACTGCTGTGTGTGTGTGTGTGTGTGTGTGTGTGAGCTGGGGGGGGGGGGCTGAAAATAACAGCGAAAGAGAAGGTCTCTCATTAGAGGAAAAAGAGTCATAAAATTGGCCCTTGGTCTTCTATGATGTTTGACTCTTTTCTCTTTGTGTGTGTGGTGTGTGTGGGACAGAGAGAACGAGAACCAGAGAGAGAGAGAGAGAGAGAGAGAGAGAGAGAGAGAGAGAGAGGTTATTTCTCAGTACTTCTGTCAGTGTCAGGTGTGCTGTTTCTCTGTTAGTCAACACACAATTACAATTACAATTAGGTCATTTAGCAGAAGCTTTTATCCAAAGCGACTTACAATTACATGGTGCTATTACATGGAGCAGATAGGGGTTAGGCATCTTGCTCAACGATGCTTACAGGTAGGCTTACATCTCTGGGGTTCTAACCCACAACTTTCCAGCTGGGAGTCCAACACCTAGACCACTAGACTATCCTGCCCCACACACACACACACAAACACACACACACACAGTGTCGAATTTCATACTCAATCTCTCACACATCCAGGCATTGTTTTGTGACGGTTCCAAGGCACCTGTATGTACATATTAGGCACACAGGATCTGTGGGTGGTGCAGGTAAAGGGAAGAAAGTTGGAGGGGAGCAGGACAATGTGACTGACATTGGTTTTAGTGAAGAGTTTTTCTGGAGACACTGTGGCACGAGACATGCTGGTTCAGGTGCCACATCATCATCTGCCTGCGTGTATTGTTTCTCAACATACTACCACAGAACACATTCCCAGTCAGAGTATCAGCGTAGAAGCAACCTGTATCTATTTATAGTATGGAGAATACACCAGTGGCATTGATAGGTACAACAAATACACAGACACACACAGGATTAAGCATGTTGCACACGCACACACCCGATGCAGTGACCCATGCAAAAAACATGGTGAAATACAGACCCATTCCCACACAGATGGTGGCATCATGGACTGTGAGTTTCCAAGGCATATGCGCCTGTGTGTGTGTATGTGTGTGTGTGTGTGTGTGCTTGATTCATAATTGTAGTCATTTATGTACAGTAAGTAAATGTTCCTGGCCATATCCTTCATATATGACATTAGCACTTAGGACAGCTGCTTGTAACATACTGATAGGCCTACTTTGTTTTGTAAAACCATATTTTATTAGTATTCTCTGAACACACATTGCACTTTACCCGTGTGTTAATGTGTGTGTTAATATGAAAATATATGTATGGGCTCTAGATTCCGGTCGGCGCAAGGCCGGCTGTAGCGGTAGCGCTGTAACGCAGACGCAATGACGGTATCGTTGGGCACAAGGTTATTTTTCTCTCGCCTAGGCACGTTTGTCAATTTCCCGGCCATGACATCGCTTGCGCCGAAATAGCAGTGGGGGCACAGTAGAGGGGGTGTCTGTTAAAATCAGGTGGCGCAGTGCTAGTTTGGTGCAAAAGTAGCAAAAAAGTATTAACCACGCCTTAGATGGACTTGCGGCTTGCACTTGCGCTGTGCGCCTCCGCTTGCGCCTTGACTAGGGCCCTATGACTTTATGTACACGTCTCTGTGTGTGTGTGTGTGTGTGTGTGTGTGTATTAATACATGAATGTGTTTCAATATGAGTGTGTGTGCATTTGAGTGTGACAGAGGGAATCAGCGTAACCTTTATCCCTCCTTTTATTTTGTCACTTCCTATAAAGACCCACCTTCATCTCATGGAGGGAGGGAGGGAGAGAGAGAGACTGAAGTTGACAAAAGAAGGTAAGAGATAGAGGGAGGATTTATACGTGAAAATACATGAACTGAAAGATGAACTGTTGAGAAAGAGGAGGAAGTAGAAGAAGAACAGAGGGACGAAGAACAAGAAGAACTGAGAATGGGGACAACAGAGTAAAAAAAGAGAAAATAAACAGAAGGTGGGATCTTTTACTGACCTTGAGTGTGTGCATTTGTGTGTGTTCTGTGCTTTTGTGTGTTCAGAGTTGTGTGTGGAGCAACTGACACATGAATATTAATATACAAGAGATACAGGCAAAAAAATGTGTGTAGGTGTGTGTGTGTGTGTGTGAGAGAGAGAGAGTCAGCATACATGTGGGCTTTGTATTTAAAATACATTTTAAAATAAAACATTCTGTTACCACGTTCTAAAGTGTCATATAATAAATATACACACATTTGTAAGAGAGAAGAAACAGAAACATACAGTCATATAATAATAAGTTGATAAGTAAGGATGTAAAATTGAGAGATCTTGAAACATAACACGCTGCTTTACAAACGTGTGTACTGTATTGTAGATAAAAAGAAAGTATTGCTTCTATCAGGAGTTCATCTGTAATCAATCATAAGTCTCTGCTGGACAGCGGGAAAGGATTTGCTTTGAATTGACCTTAAACTTTGACATTTTCCTTGAACTGAAAGGTCAGGATATTCAAGATGCGAGATCTTGCTGCTTTCACACAATAACACAAAATCCTTCTAATTATTAGGCAGAAAAGCTTTTCATTTCCACTGCCTGGCATCTTAGTATGGCTGACCTGCAATATAAAACTGAGAGCTACAGTAATGGAAGGTTACATTGACGGAAGCACTGACCACATGTGGTTTAAACTCGATAAAGATACCATTGAGTATTGAAGCATTTATTGTGTTCAGTGTTCATGGAGTATTTTCCTGTGGTGTTTGCACAAACCCCTCAGGAATGCTTTTGTTCTATGACAACCTAAAACACAGTGACAAAACACTTTAAGACCAAGGAGACACCATCTTAACTAACTAACTAAAATTGGTTGGAAATAAATGCTGTAACCTTGTTCTAAAACGGTTCTAAAAAATAATGGATCTGAAATGATAATGTGCCATAAACCAGGGGGATCATGACCTAAACCAGTGTTCTTCACAAAAAACGGGGGCCACTTTGGCCAATAAGACATCAGTGTGAGGGTCGCCACGCCACCTAACCTGCAACCTACAATGGTAATGGTAATCTGTAATACAATAACATAATTGTATTACAGATTGCACCATTGTAGGTTGCAATTATGTTATATAACATAATTGTACAGTAATGTACAATTGTAACTCTACCTCATTATGGTTAAAGGGCTGTTAAAGGGCATACTCATTTTGTACACTGCCACCTACTGGTGTAGTTACTGTATGTTACTTGTATTCTTTGCTTCGGAACACTCGTTTATAATGATTGGATTTGACAGTGATGTGATTTTTTTTTTTATTGTCGAGGGGCACATCATGGGCTGCACTGAAGGCCACCGGGGCTGTACCTAAACGGTACAATATAAACCTTTTGTTAAATGATGTAAATCGTGTAATTGTAACCCTCGCAGACTGTTCTTCGTCCTCTCTAGTGGAAACGCAAAATTGCCCTGAATTTGACACATTTTCCTTTATCAATTGTAATTTCCCTGCAGACAGAGAAGAGAGGGCTGCGTCTCAAATGACCTTTACCTCGTTGGATGCTTTGACATCTGTTCTGATCATCCTCCTGACAGGACCTTCAAGGTGCGGGGCTTTGAAAAGACTTAGCGCCTGTATGATAACAGCTTAGCCAGATAACGCGGCAGAAAAAGGCTAGAATGTTGCGCAGTTCCGCCCTGTACTCTCCCGGTCAGCCAATCAAACCTTATTAAACTGTGCCACGTGTATTGCAGTGTACCTCGTGTGTGCTTCAGTGTGCGTGTGTGACTGCACCTGTCACCAAGCGACATCAGAACTGTGTCTCAAATGCTTGACCAGTAGCTTTGAGAACCACACCTGTATGCGCTCTGCCACACATGCACATGTATACAAGATGCCCTCTGCTGCAATGCAGGGATAGTGAGGGAGATGAGACGCGCACACACGTAAGCAGGTAAACTCTCTCTCTCTCTCTCTCTCTCTCTCTCAGGCATGCACAAAGACACACACACACACATGGAACTATCACTAACGGTTCATCTTTACCCACAGGTGCTTGCCTAGAGTGTCAAGACTGCTGAGAGAGAGAGAGAGAGAGAGAGAGAGAGAAAGAGCAAGAAAAAGAAAGAGTGAGAGCGAGAAAGAGAAAGAGAGAGAAAAAAAGAGAAAGAGAACCAAAAAAAGGCTTTGTCCTTTTGTGATAAATCACACGCATACAGAGAAGTAACTTTCACATGTTTTGTGTTTGTGGTTATGTCTGCATTGGTGTATTGTGTGTGTGTGCGTATGTCCATTAAAACTGAACTGTTGTTCAAGGTTAGTAGGTTAGTGCAGAAGTTACCTAAGCACCACAATATGTGTATGCATTAAACTAATAAAATGTTGGAGCAAGATTACACACACTAATAACCTCTAAATGACAAGATGTTTATTTTCTTAATGTATTTATGACAGTTATTGATATGTGTATATGAACAAGAACCCATACCACATCATGAGACACAATCCACAGTTGTACATTGTAACATTGTGAATTAATTACTGTCTGTAAGCTATTTTGTGATGAAGATGAAACACTATTAATTCTTTATCTGCAATGTCTAGAACAATACAAAATCATTACACATTACAAAAGTCAACATGCCGCCCATGCGTTTCCAGACAAATGCATCTAGGAGATAGCACTCCTCCCTGGATACGTCTGACATTCTGGTACTGTAAGATACGTTTCATATTGCTAGAGTTTCCTCAATGAGAGGCCGGTTCAACGGAGGAAACATCACTCCGGTTGTTATGACAGAATTCCTGTTCCTGGGCGTGTACAGAGATTCCATCGGACATTGTGTTTCGACTGATGGCAGTAAAAGTTCCTTCTATGATGTCGAGCGTTTATCCAGCTGTGACTACAACAAAAACAAGCATGTCTGCCAAATACAGCGCGGGTGGGAATTATAAAAACCTGATGAGGTTAAGGAAGTTAATACCTTACTCTTTTCAAACAGGTACTTGAAGTACAAAAATGCCACGACGTATACAGAAAAACCTAGTAAACACAGATGCGCAATGTGTAAGTGACTATTCAAAGAAAGCCAAAATATATTAATTTGAACAAACATATTTTGGAACACATGTGTGTGGTCCATGTGTGTGGTCCCTGTGTGTGTGTGTGTGTGTGTGTGTATGTGTGTGGGGGGGTGTATATGTGTAAGACCCAGGGGATGTTTGAGTACAGCAGATATGGGAAAGGACATTCATTTCAAAATAACTTCAAAATAATGGGGGAAGAGATAAAGAGAGAGGGGGGGGGTTAGAGATAAATTGAGAACATGACCAAGAAAAAGAAAGCAAAGTGCATAGAAAGAATGAAGGAGACATATAGAGAGAAAATGAAAGGGAGAAACAGAAAGAGAGAGAGAGAGAGAGTGAGAGAGAGAATCATGCTGAGGGGAATTACAGAGATAGATGCTCATTAAAACTGATTATTAAAGCAGCAACACAGAGGAGCATCAGTCAAGCATAGACACACCATCCCTGACGCGTATGTGTGTGTGTGCGGGCGTGTTGCTATAAACAGATTGCCAGTCAAGTATCAAAGCTGCAGCGTACACACAACGCAAAGAGAATTTTAATTCGGTAATACATCCTACTATCAAATAGTTTTTTTAGCTTTACATCTTTACGTCTCTTCCCATCAACTGTGTGTGTGTGTGTGTGTGTGTGTGTGTGTGTGTGTGTGTTTAATACGCATTACCCATCACCCTGCCTGTTATCAGTGGATTAGCTCCAGGCCCATAAGTAACAGTTGTATCAGAATACATATGGCAGATCCCAGGTGTGCTAGTGTGTGAAGCGAGGCAATAGTAAAATAGAGGAAGAAAAACATGACTGGCCTAAATGTTATAGTTCCCACACAGCAACCTGAAATCAGATGAGGCCTGTTGTTTTACTATAGCCGGTGCAATAAGAGAGGTTCATATGTGCCTGTTTATAAATTCATTCCCACCTGATGCTCACAAATACCCCCGTAAGACCATCCTGATCACACAGGATCCAACATTTATTCGACTATGCACATCAGTCTGAGAACTCTCCATTCAAAATCCTTCTGGAGCCGGTAAGATAACCATTGGCCAATCAGTGTTCAGGTGGTTGGTGCTGATATCAATTAAGTGGCTGTGTTTGAAATATCATCCCCATGTTTGTCTTGTTCTGATTAGTTAAAGGAGGTCCAATCGTCTGCTAGCGATTGGATTGACACCTATTGGCTCCACCTCTATCCCATACGGTTTTGACTGGAGACTCCAGTCTCATATACATGTATTTGAATATCGTCATCAGATCTTTGTTGTACTGATTAATCGAAGGCGGGCCAATCACCTGCTAACGATTGGAAGTACTAAATAATTTTGAATAAAATATAAAGATAGGACAAGCAGTTATATATTTTCTTTTGTAATGAGCCCCCAGTGTTCTAGAGTGTCCTGACTAGTACGTACCATCTCTACCCCACATGTCCACTCAATCATTAGCATTCCTATTCATGATCCATACTGCTTGTGTACATAAAACTCTCCGTCTCCCCTCTTTTCTTTTCCCTCAACTCAAATTTATTTTCTCCATTCTAGCTGAACCTTAGGTCTTCGCGCAATCCCTGCTGATGGCAGCACGCTTGGACACGCCGTCACACCGAACAGAGATTTGATGAAAAGCTTATGGCATTAACTGCGTAAAATGAGGCAAATCATTATTGGCTTACATAGCAGAATGGATGCTATGTTAGGGTGTCGTCCAGCAGACATATCTCATCTGAAGTAGATGTTTAGAATGAATTGGGACATATTTCACACGGGGACAATGTGTATTGTATCGTATTATCGAAATTACACCCGTGTTTCCAAGAGAACCTACTGATACAGTTTTGTGATATAAATACATCCTATATAGTGGGTATTTATAAGTTGTTACCTAAATTAGGCATGTGCAAACTTGCCTAACACAAGGTGCCAAAAAAAACACAATAGCCTTTTAGTGCCGAAGAGAAGAGTGATGGAGGGGGGGCTAAAAAATACACCCCTCCCCCCCTCATCTGTCCATCCTGTGTCTTCCCTCCCTTGCACGCCCTCACCCCTCCATCCCCACATCTCTCTGTTGAAAGGTTAGTAAATGTCAGATGGGAGTTGTCATCATCTTCAATGGCATCATCTTTCTTCATACAAAGTGTGTGTGTGTGTGTGTGTGTGTGTGTGTTTGAAGGTTGAAAGGAATACAATTGAGACGAATAAAATAGAATTTGATATTGAAATTAGGAATTTGCCGAGCACAACAAAGGATGCACACACATTATTTCTTTACCATGCGGCTGTGTGGTTACAGTGGTCTGTATTCTCTGTATATTATATGACTAATAGAAGAATCGGGCCATTATGGCTGTGACAAATCCCTATGCTCAGACAGTTTTACAGCCCCTAAAGAGCCCCTTGACAAACGGCTGGGCTGTAAACCTAATATTCTAATGTTCGGTTATTGTAATGTGCGTGTGTATGCGTGTGTGCGTGTGTGTTTACAGCACAATAACTATGGCCCGTATCTTTGTCAATTACAGAAGCACTCAGCCATCAAAAGCTACTAAATAAAATAAATATATAACCTGCAAACCCCTTCTGAACAGATACTCACATGGTGGTTTTCATATGCTTATGAATACATGACTAAAACAAAAACTAATTTTGAAATATTTAAAAAACTATTTTGAATATGTTATCTGTACAATACCATGAATGCAGGGTTATATATTGTGCAGAGATAAAACTAACTGTGGTAACACTTTAAAATGTCAGATTGTCCCTTTAAACTACAGGCCACCAATTCTACAGTAATTTTCTTAAATTACAGCCGCATTATTGTGTTGTTGTAATACTCAATGTTGTGTTTTTGGGCCTTGGTAATAGTAGAGCCAACCGAGGTTTTTTCCAAAGAGAAGCCACCACCTTTCTGGTGGGAGTCGAACACCCTAACCACTAGGCTATCCTGCCCCGGGTCAAGTCAACTCAAGTTTATTAATATAGCCCTTAGTCACTCACATTCCACATGGAAACAAACAACACTTCCTATGACCTCCCAAACCAGGACAGCTAGGAGGCAATAGGTGCTGAGTGGGCAGCTACATTCGTATTGAAGCAATATCACACAGGTGTTATGCTGAATATCAGCACGGCTGTGATTCGGGCATAGGTACGAGGCTGCATGCCGAGTGCCAAAGACATGCTTTGCTGGCTTGTGTGATTCCAATGAGTTAACAGCTTGACCAGACACTACGTTGCTCCATAGTTTAAACACCATGAATGGCTAGCCGGAGGCTCGTTGATATAACGATCCAGGCTTCTTTCCTCTCCTGACGACCATTCAAAATTTTACTCAAATGTTATTTGTGGATATATGTTCATCTTTGCGGCGAAAAGTTTGTCACAATCTGATAGATAAAGGTTATTAGAATGCCTGTAAAGCAGAATGATACATGTATAGTTAAAAAACATGTATAGCTGTTATAGAGTTATACTCACTGCACTCATGGAATGCCTCTCGGAAATAACTGTTGTATAATACAGAATGAGTAATATATGATCATGTCCATTTTGCTTACACTTAAAATTGACAAAACGCAGAGAAAACATGATATAATGCTCTTTTGATGTTTGTGTGCAGTATCTGAGTGTGTTTTTTGAAGTTTTATATAAATATAAAGTGTCAGGTTACACGCTATATCAATACTACGCTATATCAATACGTAGCTTAACTAGCTTCCTTTGTTCAGTGGTGGGACAGAAACCTGACCGAGGTTATTGATGTGCAGCTCTGCTCGCCTGTCTCGATGTATAACAGCGTGGGAGCAGTTGAGATGTTGGACTCATTGATCGACCATATTGCATTAAGATAAGGTCACACAAATGTTATTTGCGTGTTTTCTTTCATTTCAGAGATAGTGCAATAATGTTTTCTTGAAAGTCAAAACAAAATGCTTCGGCCACCTAGGGTAATCATGATGTCGTCAGTCAATCTATAAACCAACAGTAGAATGATCTAATATTAAGAAGAGTCTTGAAGCACATTGAAATGTCTTCTGTAAAACTACTAGACCTTAAACTTTGTCCTGAATCATTATTATTATTATTATTATTATTATTATTATTATAATTATTATTATTATGTTATCATGATTATGTTATTTTATTTGATAATATATCATATTTTGGACCTATTTACACTTTTTTGTTCCATTTGAAAATAATTAATGTTTGAGAGACTGTAATGTAACAGTATGAAGTGAAGACATTGTCATTTCATTAAGTGGATGTCAGTGAGAGTGTTATACTTGTTATTCAGTCTTGGTTTGTCTTGTGGATTGGCTTATGGAGGCTCGACATTGATAACTCATGAGTGAAGGGAGACCATTGGTCCATCAATAATGCCTGCGGATCCCCGACAGCCCCGGCCCTTCTCACTACCTTACATTGTATGTGTCTCGTTGCTTTTTTCCGTTACATGTCCGTGTTCCCCCTAATGGCTCAATGCTGTTATTTCCCCCGAGGGCCCGGGAGGCGCGCGGCGTTGCCGGAATGCATTAAATTCAAGTGTTGTTGACACGTGCTCAATAGAAAGCAATAACCTGTGCCAGGTCAGTTTTTTTCCCCCACTGTTCCTTTCATTTTCTGAGGTCGAACAGAATTGCTTTTCAGTGCTAGTGTGATTATGCTGCGTTTAACATGGGAATTATGGGAATTACACACACTGTGTTGTAGCAAGCCTCAATGAGATAAAAAACAGGTGCTCTGGGACACAGAAACACACGGATGAAGGGTGGGAAAGAGGGAGACATTTAACTTTACAGCTTTAATATTACTTTCAGCTGAATGTATGTGCTGTTAGACGAAGGATTAGGGTCATCACTTGTTTTAGACATTCCCTCTCACAGGGTCTGGTGTGAAAGACATTGACCATCGGCTATTTAAAAAAAAACAGCTTAATCATCTCCTTAAAGATCACTGGATCTTCATATTTATTTTCTCTCACATGGTCTATTCTCTGTCAGCCTCAAGACTGCTGTTGGTCGTCTATACTTCACGACCTATTGAGCTAAATCACTGTGACAAGCGACAAGCTCCAAGCAAAACGCAGCATCCATCGTACAGGGATTCCCTGGTAAGTGGTAAAGAGTCCCGGCGGACCGGGGGCCTTGGCTCCGCTGGTCCCCAGCAGCCTGGAGCTGATCACAGAGCAGGTAAATTAAATGGGCTGTAATATCCTCCCCTCCCCTCATTTGCAGCTCCACTCACTTCATTATCACAATGAGGACAAGAGCGTTTTCCCGCAGCTAGCACGAGACGGTTCATTAAAAATCGGGCTAACGCTCTGTTCCCCCGGCAACGCCTGGAGATCGATGCATAATATCCTTTTTTGTTTATGGAGAGGGAAGGAAGGAAACAGAGGAGGGAGGAGCGACTAATTGAGCTGATCCCATTATTGTCTTGATCGTCCGCTGGCCTGCTATATGTCAGACCAGTCCGTCGCAAACAGAAACTTCTGGGAGCGATTACAGGTGCCTTTCAGGACCAACAAAAACTATCGCAGGAGGAGTTGGCGGGTAATCGTCTACACCAGACGGCCTCCTGGCGATGTTGGAAGGCTGAAGTAATAAAATCCATACGCATACGCTATTCTGTCTGCTTTATCAGAATCAGAATCAGAATCAGATTTAAGTGTACTTGAAAACACAAGGAATTTGACTTCGGTGTTAACTCTCTATACATTCAACAATAGACATGTAGTAGTAACGTACTGTACAATAGAGACAACAATATACATATAAGCACATAACGTAATATACAAAAATACAAATATACAAATTAAGACAGAATATTCAAAACAAGGAGTGGGATGTAGAGTGCAAAAAGTAACAGTGAAAAGTAGTGTGCAAGATGCATATTATACCTCTACCGGTGCCCAATGGAATATAATGGCAGGTCTAATCAAATTTCAGTCCTGTCACACTGACACACACGCACGAGCACAAAACACAAATTGCCTTGTCTCTCAGCTAGCCTACCAAGTTAAAATAAAGAGCACTAATACAGTATGTCACCTCTCACACAGCTCTTTCAACACAGTCATTGAATTCTCACCTGTTTTCCTTTTTAATTGCTTCTTCTTCTTCTCTCGCCCCTCCTCTTCCCGAAATCCCTTTCTTCGTCCGCCATTTTCCCTCCGATCACCACTGTACCGAGCTTGAAGAATTAGCCGTGCTATAGTGGGTCCTAATCAGCTGTCACTGTGTGCGCTAATATGTGAGGCCACTTTCCCAACATAATCATGTTTACACGTGCGCACTGGGAGCCAGACTGCTAGGCCTGTCTCTACCGAGCTTGTTTAGGGAGTCATTTACTGTAAAATTGGCTATGATAGTCAGTCACCAGGAGTAGAATAGGGTGGGTGGGGGGAAAGGGGGCAGGGTGGGGGGAAAGGGGGCAGGGTGGGAGAGAGAGAGAGCAAAGCTAGCTCAGTGTAAAATGGGAGACATTGATTTGCTCCGATCTTTAGTAGAAGGAGCACCACAGTCCGGTCCCCACAACGTTATTAGCAGAAGTTTGTTGGTCTTTCTTTTATATTAATCACTCTCATAACAGAGATGTGGCCTTAACAGGGGATTACAAATGAATAGAAAGTATCCCCTAAACAAATCACACAAGATACATGGAGGCTGCACAAATTTGCTGGAGAGCATTTTTTTTCCTGCTTTCACACTTCTTCATATATATATATATATTTTCCAGCCAGAAATACTGAATGAATAAAGGTTATAGATGATAGAGGATAAAATAATAAAAAAAGAAAATAAAAACTCAAAAAAGAACTCCATTATATCAGTAAAATGGAACAGCAGCCGTTTCCATGAAGTGTGATGGGAGTAGAACCTTTGTTTTCAGGCATTCCAGGCTGTGAGGGAAGAAGGATGCACTAATTACTGTTTTCTGGTAAAGTATTCCCTTAACATTCAGAAGGTTTCCTTCAAATGCAAATATCGTACCTTTTCAGTTACACAAGCGTAGGCATACTTTCCCACGGGATGTCAAGAATGCGCAGTACACTATATCCTATTTCCGATTAAAAATCTGTCTTCATTTGTAAGCGGTGTGACCGGGAGGGCAGCTCTCCCAGGAACAAATTCCTTGTTTACCGACTCAGTTAATTTCTATTCCCAGCACTGGGAGGCCACTTGAGAAGCCGGCGCTCTATATAACAGACCTGACATTTTTCTCCTCTAATTGTGTTTTCCTTCCTTTGTGCTGTATTTGTGTGACTTTATTTTATATCTTTAAATCTGTGCACACATCTTAGCAACAGTGAAGAATACGAGTGTGTGTCTGTGTGTGTGTGTCTGCGTGTGTGTGTACTTATTTATCTCTCTGTGTGTGTACAGCAACAGTGTGTAGGTTTTTGCCAATTAGGCAGTCAATGACAGGACATGTGGCGAAGCAGCTAGCAAGCCTATTCATGGATCAGCAGTTATGGGGGAAATTTCAAATACCAAGTGGACACATGCGCGCACAGACTCACACACACAGGCACTTTACTGTTGCAGCAGTTTAGTGGCTCTTGCCAGCAGGGTGCTGATGGATGATGCATCACATCTTCCTACGCAGGTTGTGTTAAAGCCTCACGACACTTGATTTTAAAAAGTTAAGAAAAGGAATGTCAATTATTTTAACGGACTAGCCCCCTCTGCGCGCCCCCCCCCCACACACACACACACACACACACAAACACACACATTTTATGAAAGAAACATCTAATATGACATAGACATGTTCTATATATTTCTCAGTTAGCATTAGCATTATGGTCCCTGCATTGTCTGTGTGTGTGTTGTTATCATAGCCACCTACTAGGTGAATGTGGACCAAATCAACTATGAGTGTGTGTTTGTGTGTGTGTGTGTGTGTGTTTGTGTGTGTGTGTGTATCAATCATTATGTTAGCGTTCTCCTCCTGAAGAGAGGCCATATGGCTTCTCTCCTCCTCCTGCTCTCTCTCTCGACTCATTTGTTGTTCCTGTTTATCTATCCTTTAGTTGCTCCTCCCTTCCTATCACACATCTCTGTCTCTATCTATTAATCTATCTCTCTATCTATTAATCCATCTATTTTTGTTTATAACCTCTCTCTTTCAGACACACACACACACACACACACACACTCACTCACAGCGGATGTTGCCAAGGCTTCCGCAGTGTGTGTGTGTGCCAAGCGCAGCTAGGAGACGAGCACGGTGACACTCTGTCTGCCTGTCTGTCTGCCTGCCATATGTCTCTGTCTGTCTGTCTGTCTGTCTCACCACCCACGTCTCTCACCTGTCATTTTATGCTCTCTCTCTCTCTCTCTCTCTCTCTCTCTCTCCCTCTCTCATTCTCTCCCTCTCTCATTCTCCCTCTCTCACTCTCTCTCCCTCTCCCTCTCTCTGTGTAGTCCAATCAGCCCAGGCGTTTGTCCAAGTGACACACCTGTCCACCTCAACAAACCACATTAGTCTAGTATGAGAGCTTCAAACTGCAGCTCTCCTCCTCCTCCTCCTCTCTTCACATCCCCTCATTCTTGCCTTCTCCCTCTCCTCTTCCCTCTCCTCTCCCTCTCCTCTTCCCTCTCCTCTTCCCTCTCCTCTCCCTCTCCTCTCCCTCTCCTCTTCCCTCTCCTGTCCTCTCCCTCTCGTCTCTCCTGTCCTCTTCCCTCTCCTCTTCCCTCTCCTCTCCCTCTCTCTCACCCTCTCTC
>JAOEHI010000021.1:4474354-4486153 GCA_025447815.1 Percopsis transmontana
CCCCCCCCCCCCCCCCCCCCCCCCCCCCCCCCCCCCCCCCCCCCCCCCCCCCCCCCCCCCCCCCCCCCCCAAAAAGAGACATAACAGCAATTTAAAACCAATATTTTGTGAATTTTGACCACAAAAAATAAATCCATGGTTCAATAGGCCTAACATAGAAAACCATTCAGTGTAAAGGTACCAACTTCTAAGTAAAAAGTGTTTTTCTCTTGTGAAAGGAGTGTGCCATTCTTGACATTCAATTAATCAAACATGACTATGATATCCCCTCACATGGGCTCATTAGACAAATGAATATAGTCCCACAACTGGAGGGAAATGAATTCATTAAAGGAAAAGCACAACACCTGGTGGCTAATTGCAAACAATTAGAGGACCAGCAGACAGTAAAATTAAAATAGCCAGATAATTATCAAAAGCATGGTTCGGCTTAATTAAAACTAACATTGGTAATTCTGGATGTTTAAGGCATTCACACAACGCGCCAAGATTGCCTACGCAATCTTATTGGTCATGGTTGTTCTTCCACTTGAGTTTTCCTCTCCGTTAAAGAGGGGGAAAAGGGATCTTACCTTTAACGGACCGCGGTTTGGCCTGTTTTCGTCTCGACATCTCTAATGCCGGACTGTTAGATTCTATAATTGGTTTGTTGCGATCTGGTTTCAGCTCCGGATCATACAGATGGACGGGCGGTTTGGTTTCTCCACCACTTCGCTTCTTCGCCTGTTGCAATGCGGCAAGTTGAGTCAGTGTGGGAACGGATAGTCCGACAGAAAAACACACGGAGGCTGAAGCAACACTCAGACGCTCCGAAACAATTAAACTTGAACCGCGGTTGGACTCTCTCAACCTGTAGAATTAATGGAATAACTTCCCGTTTGCTCTTCCTGTCAGCGTGCCGCGACGCCGACAGCCTCTTTTGTTCCTTGACGTTCCGGGGATCCGCGACTCACTCCGTTACACCGTCCGTCCGCCCGACTCCTGGCTGGCGACACCTGGAGGGTCGTACCGCACGAGAGGGGTGACAACACTGTCCGACCAGTAGGCGATCTGGCAGGAGGAATTCTTTTTGAATCGATCTTGAAACGTGATTTCTTCCCCGCTCCGAGCGTCTTCGTTGGGGCTTTTTTGTTGGAGCAGTTTATCGCAACTATTTGAGTCTCTTTTCCCTGCACCGATCCAGGCGAACGGCACCGACCCAGACCAGCCAGTCTCCCGTGTTCCGTCCCGCTATTCTACACTTGGTGGTGGTGGTCTGGTGGCACGGACATTGCAATCTTCCCCTGCATCTCCACCCTGGGGGGAATGCTGTTGTCACTACCTCCACTCTCTCACGCTTTTAAAATATTTCCTAAAGCCCCACCAACGCCAATAGTATCGCCTGATATTTCTACAAGTCTAACCCTTCGCTAGCCTCTGTCTCCCTGCTTTTTCTTTGTCCTGACTCTGGTTACCAGCCTCCCTCCTCCTCTGCTTGCCTCTGCTGGCGGGGCTGCGGCGCAGACACACATAATAAAGCCAAGGCAGGCAGTGCTTGGCTGGAAATGTAGCCGCGTCCCAGCAGGGGGATGTGAGAGAAGGGTCCCGGCGGGGGAGCGCTCTGATCCCGCAGGGAGCAGCTCGGCACAGCCCGGGTTGGCTGAAGCAGAGGCTGAGAGGCAAGCAGGCTGACGAGAGTAGGGGAGAGTTAGGCAACAGCGCCTAGCAATGGCCGACCAGTGGAACTACATCGGGGAGACGGAATGAGAGAAAGTGAGGGGCAGAGTGAAAACGCGGAGCAGAAATAACTGGTGTGAAGGAACAGGATGCCTGCAGCTCCGCTGTCAAAGTTAGAGGAAGCCAAATGTGCTGTTTCGCTATGTCATGTGAACAAAAAGCGGAAAATGTAGAAGAATAAGCCTATGGCCTACGTAATACTAGAATATGGCCGATGGCGAAGTGACTTGATGAATTTGTGCTTGTAATGTTATTGGTTTCTAGAGGGTTGTTATTTGCCTCATTTGGGATGGATTAATTTTCTTAGAACCAGTTGTTGACAGGATTAGTTTAAGCCTATTAATTTAGGTTTAGCAGAATCTACGGGTGTGTAATGGTCATGACATGAAACTTATTTTCTATACATGCATACATAAAGACCGCAATTATGTACAGTTGGAGCAATTAACCTCGTGCCTAAAGGTTTACACTGTTAACGTCTCTCCTTTTTCTGTCTTTCAAATTTTCCAATATATTTTAAATGGCATTATAACCCTATTAATTTTTTTTTCTCCCCAAAACGTATTTTATTTCCAAACAGTTTTTTTTTTCCTTCTCACACATTTTCTTCCATTGGCCATTTCCCATCACACACAATAGGTGGGAAATTAAGTGTTTTCTTCATAAACATAATTCAAATAGAGGGATTCTTCAAAGCCTCTTTATTTCCAGTAAAGAAAAGAGGGGCATATCTGCGGACAATATGAGGCAGACAAAGGGGGAGAAAATGAAGATCACTGGGTGCTTTGTTCCTCACACTCCTCTCCAACTGAGTGCTCTTTGACCGCAGCTGAGCTTCGCCGTGTCGCTCCCTCTCTCCCCCCTTTTTCTCCCACTGACTCTCTACGTCTCTCGCCCCTCTCCACTCTCCGGTTGTCATGGATAACTGGGTAACGTGGGGTTCCCTGCGCCGACCAGCAGGGCCGCAGCCCTCCCCTCCCCCAGCACCCCCCACCCCACCCCGGTTCCCCGCGGAGAGACGGGGGAGTCTTTAGTATTGCTTCCTCCCCCCCTACACACACACACACACACACACACACACACACACACACACACACACACACACCTCCCATCGGGGTGGGGGAGGGGCTCCGATCTTCCCTTCTTCCTCACACTCCAACCTTCACCTCTCTCCCTCCCTGTGAAATGACTGCACGCCGGGAGACCTGTGTGTGTGTGTGTGTGTGTGTGTGTGCGTGTGTGTGCATGCCCATCCGTGCCTCTCTGAAAGGGGTGCGGGGCCACGCAGTTTCCCCAGTGTGAATGCTGCTGGCACCGAGCCCCCAACCCCTCCCATGTACACACACAGACACACACTCGGTGCCCCTACCCCACCTCTCGTCTCTGCCTGTAGATACAAAGAGTGAGAAAAAAAGCCCACATTACAAGCTCCTTAAGGGTCAAGGACAGAGCCTGGGCTCAATAGCTTCTAAGAGGCGCATTGTTGATTCACATAGCTAGCGATTACACCCTCTGTCATCTTAGAGCGGATTTGGCCTTTTCCATAGGCAGAACAAGAGGACATCAAGAAACCGCTGCTGAATAAGTCGGCCAATAGACATGCGGTGGGAATTAATACAGACAGGGCATCAATGGAACAAGCCGGAGCAGATGTAGAATTATGGCCCTGAAAAATGGGGACGTGCTTTTCAGATTTCATACCTCAACAAAGGTAAACTATCCATCTGTCCGGACTCCAAGAGCGTTTCATGGCTCCGGCTGTGAACAAGTCAATGAAATATTCTGAATGTGACAATTTCTCAATATAACAGGACTGATTTTTCATGTAATGGAACAGAGAAAGTCTTTTAGAAATGGTGTCTTGCTTCATTCGACCCATATTGTGAGGCTGTAACCATGGTGAAAAACTTGATTTGAGGACATAGAGCTCTGAATCAATGTACTGTAAATGGGCATTGTTTTGCTTAGCACAGGCCTTGTGAAATGTATAGCCACTTGTTTCACAGGATGTCTCAGCATCTTTCTCTTCCTATCCCACATTTAGCTACTGTACCTACAGAACAGAACAGAGATCTGACTTAGAAATGCCTCATTGTAAGAAAGGTTCAGAGAATAGCAATTTTATTTTTATTTTTAAAATGTCAGCATATTGCAGCGTGGGGTTATGTAAACATATTAGATATAGGGATGTGTAAGTACAATTCTAGTGACAGAGCATTGACTAGAATAAGCTCTTGAAACAAACACACTCACATATGATCATGCTGAAGACTGAGCTGGTTTTGGACATCCCACTAAACAATCACAACAACGCACGCACACACACATAGGGCCGTTGTGCAATCATGACGTGGCTATACGGGTCTTCTGCGCCCTTAGCACGTACGCATACAACACACACCTTTCTATGTGCTCTCTCTACGCGCACAGCGGCGGTGAATGGTGGAAAACAGCTGCAAGCTGGGTTTGTGTGGCCTCTCTCTCTCTTTTCTCACGCCACACTTAAGCGGAGACACGGGCCCTGTGTTTCCAGAGCTGGGCTGATGGTGCAGTCAGCCCTCCAAGCCTTCTCCGAGTGCCCCCGCACACTGGCCCATTGTGCCGCTTGCAGCCCGCCACCGGCGAATACATTTCATGTTATATTTATGTAGCCTAAAGCACCCTTCCTCTTTACCTCTCTCTCTCTCTCTCTCCCCATCTCCCACTCTCTCTTTCCCCTCCATCTCCTCTCCCAGTCTTCTGCTATGTTGAAGCCTCGCCAGCCACACTAGGTCTTCCCTCTGCAGACAACAAGGTTTCTTCTCGCTGCCTTTGCCCTAGATGTAGGCTATTTTTACAGGAAATAATTAGACACATAACTGATTTAAATACTGCAAAGCCTTGCTCTTTTGTCTCCACTTAACGTGGGCCGGGTACACAATGCCAAAGGTGTGCGGTGTTTGTGTGTGTGTGTGTGCGGTGTTTGTGTGTGTGTGTCTGCGAGCACGTGTGTATGCAGGCCGTATCCTCACCTGTGTGCCTGTGTACCAATTTAATTGCGATTCTGAACACACTCTGGGTTTAAGTGTGTTTAGGCGCTGACAGCATCCATACGGGATGTTAAACTATAATAATTCAATAAAATGAATATTGATGTAATGAATTTAAAGAAAATATGAAAAAAGGGAATTCAATGTGTGTGTGTGTGTATGTGTGTGCATGCACCTATGGGTGGGTGCAAATGTGTGTGCAGGTGCAATGCGTTTGTGCTGTTCTAGATATATTATCTTTTAAGGTGAGGTGGAGTGAAAACATTTAGCCCGCGGTCACATCTCAATAAATATTCATATTATGGAGAGGAAAATATAAACATTCATTTTAATACTTGTTTTGAGCAGCCATTTCTGTACTTTCTCACTTGCCAAAGTCTTTGCGGAGACATTATAGAGCGTGTGCGTGTGCGTGTGCGTGTGCGATGGCCACAGGGATTCCAGCTGTCTGAAGTCACGGAGGAAAATACACAATAAAGGAAATGATGACGATGATGAGGATGAGGATAATTATGACTTTCAAAACAAGGAGGGAGATTTGATTTTGATGATTATTGCTATTATTTTGACACCAGACATTTTTTAGGGTGACTGCAATGGTTGTCCTGGCAATCACTGTCATTTAAATAATGAAGTTAATGGCCACGTCTTTTTATTTGAATAATAACCATGAGGTATGATGTTTTTTTTGAGGGGGTGATTATATCATCATCATCATGACAGTTAGTTTATGTTGCCATGGTAGTGAAATAAGGTTGAATGGAAGGGTGTGTGTAATGAAATAATACAATTATTATTCAATATTGGGAAATCATACTAAGAAATACCACAATATTATGCTTTCTGCTTTCCAAAAATACTATAGGCCCTCAATGGTCCACATGCTGTCCATACAATAACATTACATGACACAGATTATTTACCATTTACCATTAGGTGTCGCCAAAATAAAATATACTGAAACAGTAATTCAAGTCTAAAGAAAAACAACAGAAAGAGAAATTGATTTGTTTATGAACAAATTGTCACTGTCACATCCCCTCTTGTTAATGTTGCAAGCCTACTCTCCCTAAATCAGTGAACTGATTTTAGCCCTTGTCTGACTAATTTACCCAATGATTCATATGTTATGCTGTTGTTTGTGCGTTGGGAACAGTTAAAGTAGAATAATCCCTTTCTTGAATGGATTAAATTTATCCCAGACTGCACCACACTTTCTAGGAAGGCAGGGTGAGCAATCCAAAAAGTGGAGGGTTTGTACCTTGCGTCAGTACAAGAACAGTGTTATAGCCTATCTAGACTCCACAAGCCAGACAGCTGCTTCAACTATTGTTCACTAAACAGTCTGTTCAATTCAGTAGCCTCTCGCAAAGGAATTATAAGTCCCATTGAGCTTTTCTGTATATGTGCATGCATGTACATTTGAGAAATCCACAATGCACACACACAGACAGACAGACAGACAGACACACACACACACACACAGCTCCTAGGGTCCTGCCTCTCTCCGTCTGAGTGAAAGGGTTGTGTAATAATAAAAAATAAAAAAAACAGTGGCAATGTGACAATGTTTCAGTCTTTCAGCCTTTCTTTCTGATTTTTCTCCCTCGTTCTCACCGCTCGGCTTTAGCAATTCCCCGCCTCCCTCAGCTCGTTCTCTCTGCAGGGAGCTCACCCCCTTTTTCCTAATTTCCCTCCACCCATAAGAAGAAATAGCCGCGTTAAAGAGCGTCATTAGCGCCAGGCCGGTTTTTGTTTTCTTATTCTCAGCTGAAAGAAGAAGTGTTATCTGTGGTGGACAAACTTAACCCAATTAAGATCTGCTGGGGTGTAGGGGCTTGGCTCAGTACTCAGCTGGGACCCAGAGCTGAGGAGTCTTAGCGCTGCCAGCCAGCAAGCCAGCCTGCCGGCCAGGACTAGTGCCAACTTTTATCCAGCCAGCCAGTCAGGCGTGCAGCCAACTCCTCAACCTGCCAAACACTCAGCCAGGCAGCCAGGCAGCAAGGCAGCTAGCCGTCTTAGCACTCACTCATCTGGCTAAACACACAGCCAACCACTTAGTCAGCCAGGCCGTCAGTTTATTACCCAGCCAGACAGCCAGCCAGTCAGACAGCCAGTCAACCAGGCAATCACCCTCTACAGTCGAAGGGCAGCAAGCAATGTTTGAGGAGATTTACTCATTTTAAGGATTTGTTTACAATTACTCAACTAAAGATTAATAAATGACAAGTAAACAACAGCAACGGATGTTTATAGACAGATGAAGATGAAGCCCTCAGACTTTCCAGTGAGAACACTTCAAATGTATCACCAGTAAGAATTGATTAAAAGAAATTTACTGCAAAGGCGAGGCCTAACTATTTCAATTCAACTAATACACACGGCTATCAGCACATATGGGATATACTCCCCTTCCTCTCATTCTGTAATTCTGTGGATGTTTCAGAAATGCAAGGTATTCATATTGTGTAGTGTCTTAACAAAATAACATTTGACAGAGGGACAAAAGAGCCCTTGTCATATGCAAATGTGGAGTGAGACATCAACGTGCACACTCCTCCCTCACCTACACACACAGTCACGTGCGCGCGCCCGAACACACTCACCGCGTGATTCATACACAAGTGCCAGATACGAACTCTGACAGCCAAACATGTTGATAATTAGAGCCTTGTTATTGGAAGGTGTTATGATAACAATTAACACCCTAATGTGTGTGTGTGTGTCTGGAGGGGCGGGGTGCTGCATGCCTGTGTGTGTGTGTGTGAGAGAGAGAGAGTGTGTGTGCGCGTTCATGCATGCCTTCCTGTGATTTGGACGGCTGGGTGCTGAGGAGGTGTATACCTTCCATTAATTCTGCCACGCAGCCATCAACACACACACACACACACACACACAGCAAGTGTCCAAGGTAACAATGAAGCATTCCTGTTTGATAAAACTTCCTGTGAATTTTGACACAGTGGCACTAGAAATAGTGGGAGCGATACATTCTGATTGATATCCAGCAGGGTGAAGGAGAGGAGAGGAGAGGAGAAGAGAGGTGAGGAGAGGAGAGGAGAAGTGAGGAGAGAAGAGGAGAAAAAAGATAGCAGATTGGAGGAGTCCAAATAGAGAAGGAACAATGGTGTAGAGAGTAGAGGAAATTAAAACACAACTTAGACTGAGAAGGAGAAATTACAGGGAAGAGGCGAGTTAAGATGGAGTGGAGGGAGAGGCGTGAAGGGAGGGAGGGACGAAGGGAGGGAGGAGGAGATTTGTAATGGACACAGTTATTCACACATTTTGATTCAGGCTCACCAGGTCTACTGGCTGCTTGTCTTTGTGCCCCGTGTGTCTTGTGTCTTGTCTCCGTGGGAGACCGTTTACAATCAACCTGTACCTGCTGCATATAGAGCGCCATGAAAAAGAAATCAGTGCAGCTCATGTAGTTTAGATAAAATATGGAAAAGAACAATGTGTCACAGCATGTCTAAATCACATCATGCAACCACTGTAGCACAAGGCTGAAGGGACAGCAACCCTTTCACTATAGCTAGTGTATTAATGGCAAAGCCCACATATTTGTAAAAAATAATGTAAAGTATTAAAAATATTTTAAAAATCCAAAATTGTAATTTAATTTTGGTGAGTAGTTGTAGTTTGCTGAAAGTGGACTAAGAGGCCATTCTTTTTCACAGTATGTGTAAAGATTTGGTTTTGCATATTTTCTTGTTCATGGGCATGAACAAGAAAATTAATGTATGACATTTCCCTTTTTATTTCTGTGGTTCAACCGGACTTTACATTGTGCTGAGATGTATGACTGGACAACCAAAGGACACTGGAATCTTAAGCGACCTGCCCACAGGTGGACAAACAGCCTATACATGTTTGCATTGAAAGTCATTGGATGTGTGTTTTTTTCATTGATGAAACTGTTAACTCTTCACTAACAGTGTATTTATTAATTTATTATTGCTCAACCACATGGCTAGAGTAATAAGCCAAAAAAAGTTACGATTATTTAAATATACAAGGTGGAATTTTCCCACAAGAGGTTTATATATATAACTGCTCTAAAACTAGTTTCTGCTGATTCTGTCAAAAATATTATTTGGTTGTGCTAGCTTAAAGTAAACATGCTTCCGTAAAAATTCACGCGCACACAGAGTGACGCGCAAGAGACTCCAATCAGACAGCGTGTAGGCTGGAGTAATGAGGTGGAGACAGTTGTCCATCAGCGCCTGAGCTGATGGGCTCCTCCCTGGGGTGTAGCAGCGGCTGGAGAGACGTAAACAAGGACGTGCCCACGCAAGCACACAAAAAAAAAAAAAACGCACAACGTGTAGTCAAGCTCACCAAAGTGCAGTCGATGTTAAATTCTGTTATAGCTAGACGTTTCAAAAAGTATAAATTAGATAATAAATATATAGACCTAGGCCTACTGTAAAAATGTAAGGAGTTGCATCAGCGTAGGGTCCATTTCCCAAGACCGACAAAGAAAAGTAATTATGATAGATATAAAATGCAAAACCCAAATTATAATAGGCCTACCACCAGATTTAGGATAACCTACTCTGTTGGCTTTGGAGATAAAAAAGTAGGCTGGTAGGTGAGTTAAACTTGTGGACACTGCCATCTAGTGATGTTTACATAAAAGTGTAAAGGCCAAGTATAGTTGTGCAGTAGGCCAATGTGTTTTTGGTAGGTATCCTCGGTTCCAGTATAGCCTAAAAGGATAATACAAATAACTTTTCTAAATATTTAAATGATCTCACAACCCCCAATAATTATTTGGATAAGTTATACTTTAAGTTTTGTTACGGTTGTACACACTAAATTGGGATCATTGCAGGAAGGTCAAGATAATAAACCGTGACTCACGACCGCCATCTGCTGGACTTTAAGAGTACATAAACTAGGCCATTTCTCCAGCTTTACAGTTTTTCTTAATTGTAAAACACTAAACCCCATTCTCTGAACCTAATACTCAGTGGCCTAAACCCATTTGTACTAAATGTACAAAATTGTATATAAATTACTCTTTTGTCAAAACCATAAACACGTTAAGTAAATCTCTTTCACTATTTTTTGCAAAACTCAAAACACATTCTCACTCACTAAAACACATTTCACACTGTATTGCACTAGTGTTGAAAAATGATAAACGCGCGGCAAAAGTTAAACATAACTACAAAACAGTTGTACTCAAGACTCAAAATTGTTCACACTTGTTTCTAATGATGTGATCAAACCAATTGTACAGAACATAAGCCAGTTCAGAGTGCACAGGAGGCACAGGTGAGTTGAATGTTGATACCAACAATGGGTGGAAACACTCTTCTTCCTCTGCCTCTCAGATTATGTGTAAGAGGTGGGGGACAAGGAGGAAGAGTACAAAGGACAAGGAAGAGCATGAACAAGAACCGTCATTTCAGATGAAAGTAATGTGTCTTAGCAATTGCGCAAAACAGTAATACTCAGGTTATCACTAAGCTTTTATTAATTAGTTTTTTTTTTATGCTTAAGCACGATTCTGAAAACAGGGCTAATTTTGTCAAAACATTACACACAACTATTCACACAAGTAGCAGAACACCTCAGAGTTTGCAAAATGAAACACTTCAAAAATATACAATAATTTATAAAAACCAAATTTTGTCACCGTGTGGCACACACACATGGTTCAAATTGTGTTTGAACCAGTTAAACACTGCTATGCTCAATCTAAAACACATTTAAAATTTCTACATTTCAAGTGAAATAGTCTGGATTTGACTTTTCAGAGACAGTATTGTTAGAGTATTGGATATATTGATCAAACACAGCACACACACAGTACTGCATACTGATATATTTATTGTACAGTACAAAAAAAATCCTGATTATCTCTTTGCCTGGCTGGATCTGGCCATAGCACTTCATCCACATCACAGGCTATGTCCTCTCTCGCAAGACAGCGAGGGAAGTATCGTCTTGAATGGCGAATCCACCCTTGCACAGATGCTGCATCCATTTGGTCGCTGGCATCCTCCATAGCTTGAATGAGGGGCATCATAAACCTTCCACCCCCATGCCGAAAAAAACTCCTCAATAGGGAAGGGCGAGTATGGTGGGAGGTATTTGAGTATATATTGTTGATGCTGATGAAACCAGTTTTGGACCAGAGCAGATCGGTGGAAAGATACATTGTCACAGATGATAATGTATCTCATCTGCTCTGCATCCATTTGTTTTTCAGCTGTGATGATGTTGTGTAGTCTGTCTAAAAATGGGAGTATATGGGCCGTGTTGCAAGGACCAAATTTGGCATGGCGGTGGAGGACCCCATTCTGGGAGATGGCAGCACACATGGTGATGTTACCACCACGCTGGCCTGGCACATTGAGAATAGCTCCATGTCCAATGATGTTTCTCCCTCTTCTTACTTTAGTCAGGTTAAACCCAGCTTCATCTACGAAGATAAATTCATGCTGGATTGCAGCAGCTTCCATTTGCAAAACTCAATGGCTCAAAAATAGACAACATTGTGTAGTTCAATGTCGGCCTATTATACATTTAAGTGAAAAAGGGTTATTTGTGCAGTGTGTATTACAGTACATACCTCCACATATTCATGCCGCAGGTCTTTTACTCTATCCGAATTTTGTTTAAATGGCACTTTGTAGAGTTATTTCATCTGTATGTGATGTTTTTTAAGGATTCGCCCTAGTGTTGATAGGGAGACCTGATGAACATTATTGAACACTGTGTTGTCATTGAGGAAGTTTGCTTGAATTTCTGAGGCGTATTGCATTATTGGCCAAAACCATGTTTATGATAGCTCTCTCTTGTTCTTCAGAGAATATTCGACCCCTTCCTCCTTGATGTGGTCGACCCTCAATCCTGTAGACCAATCAATATACATATAAATATACCATAGAGTACTGATGTGCATATTGTAGTGTAACAACCGGAGTGCACCGCCCCTCCCGCTCTAGCTCGCCGGCGCATTAACAGGTGTTGTATCGAGCTGTGTTCCCCCGTCGAGATGTGTTTCCCCTAGACCCGAACCCCGTCCGAAATAGTCCGA
>JAOEHI010000021.1:4491782-4541683 GCA_025447815.1 Percopsis transmontana
CCCTTGGCCCCCCCCCCCCCCCCCCCCCCCCCAGCGCCAGCGGGGTAACGGCGGGGGGCGCCGGGGGGGGCCCGGGGGGGGGACACGACCCCCCCCCCCAATATATAACTTTAAACATAAATATTCAATACGATTAATTATACGCACTTAATAGCGCGTATTAAAGTTTCAAAAGATAGCGACCCCCGCCCTTTGCCTCACAATGGTTTTATCCACCCCTCCCCTGCCTCTCAGCAGTGACACATGATGCAGATACAGTAGGCCTACGTGTGCGAAACTGGTGGCTGACCTCCAGTAAGTAGTTCAAACAAAGAATAGGTTAGACATGTCTTTACTTCTACCACTCAATAGAATAAAACATTTAAAACATTTATATTCGTCACCAGTCTTCATTTTCGTGACATTGAATATTGGAGTAAAGTAAACTGACGATGGCCAAGATTATAGCAAACACCACAAAAACGTAATTGACATTGCCACCTACTGACCTTTCTTGGTATTGCTGGTTGTAAATACAAATACCTGCATACATACTGGACTGAAAAGGAACACTACTATAACCATTACTAGTAGTAGTATTTTTATGATTTAAACAAACAACAAAATATTTAACATATTAACAACGTAGGCTATGTGCAATACGTTTGGTGTCCCCCTCAGGAATTGCTCTTGACAAAATTCCATGTAAATGTCCCTCGAAAGTTTATAACAGATCTTTTCCCCAGGACACAGAGGCTGTAACAGTGCCTCGGTGCCATTGAGTGCCTTTGCCGAAGGGCACACAATTAAATCAATTCTCAGGTTTATGTTTCACATACTGCATTATTATTTTTACCCTTTTAACTAGGAACAGAGAGAGGGGGGGTGCGGGAGGCAATGCCTAATTTCCAGAAAATATATTTTGAAATACATTAGTATCTGCTATTTACACTGTAGCGCGATTTCCTTAACCTTTTTTTACCCGTAGGTACACCGCGTTTGACAAACCAAGCGCACTTTATGAGGAACAGGAAGTCCGAAAAAATCTTCGGATGAAAATCAGGTTCCAATAAAATTAAAGTTTCAAAAATGAGTCGAATTTATCATAATACGTGTTTACAAAATAAACCTGTACACAATGAAAAAATAGGCCACGCGTGGTCTGCATCCTCGTTTGACAGGTAGGTACGACATGTAGGCTATTTTCTCATTGAGTAATATGTATAATAGTTGAGATTTCATTTGAGCTACATGTAGCTTATTGTAAGCAGGCATGATTGGAAACGCAAGTCTTGCAGTGCATATAGTAGCCTACTTCAAAAATAAAAGTAGAGATATACTCCACTCCACTAACGTTACTTTTTGTTAGTGGCCCAGGGGTTCTTCTTGAAGGAAAGCTGCTGGATGTTTCTCGACATGTCATTACTGACGTCAACAATCAGAAGGTACAGTAGGACGAACACAGTATTCTCGCATTCCTTCTAATATATAATGTCTTTATTTATTTATGTTACTATCTGTAACTAATTGGAATCTGTCAATACAAATGTTGAAGTAGTACTTAATGCATGGAAATATTTTTTTTGTTGCCAGTGGGCCACCAGCTGTGAAAAGGCTTGTATATCCCCCCCCCCCCATTTGTTATGGTAATCTCGACCTAACAATTACAAATGCACATCATTCTGCTTGTTTTTGTTGTTGTCAGGTCCGTTTCTATGTGCTATACATCAAACCTAGTTGCATACATCAGAGACGGTTTGATGCCAGCGGGAAGGAGTTTGAGCCAAACTTCAGTGACACCAGGAAGGTCAATACTGGCTATCTAATGTCTTCTTTCAGTGAGTTGATGTCATTCAGTCTCTTCTCACTACTGACCTTTTCAATTTGAATTTGATTAAGAAATTAATTTACAAAGGATTTTATTCCTGACAAAGGGCTTTACATCGAAAGTGGTAAATCCAGCGGTTGTAGTTTTGCTGATTATGTCTGTGTTGCTGGAATCATTTCTGCATTTTTTTTGTTGTTGAGTCAAAAATGATCCCTCCCTCCCTCCCTTGGGGCTCAGTGAGGTAGAGGAAGTATCTTGCACAGCTGCACCGAGATTTAAACAGCCAATTTAAAGAGAAAATGGTTGATCAATTGCTAAAGCATTTCTCATGTCAAAAAATTGTATGTTGTTTGTTTATTAAAGAGAATTACAATTAGGTCATTTAGCAGAAGCTTTTATCCAAAGCGACTTACAAATACATATCTTGCTCAAGGATGCTTACAGGTAGGCCAACTCTGGGGCTCGAACCCACGGCCTTCCGTCTGGGAGTCCAGCACCTAGACCACCACTAGACTATCCTGCCCCATGCTATAATTTGTGTCCAGAATTACAATTGGCAACAATTAGGTCATTTAGCAGACATTTATATCGAACAGCGATTGGAGTTACAAGTGTTAAGGAGCAGGTAGGGGTTAGACTTCTTGCTAAAGGATGCTTACAGGTAGACTGGGCATGTTGGAGAGACCACAACCCTTCAGCTGGGAGTCAGACCACCCTAACCAATCCTACAAAAAAATTTTGTTTTGTTTGAAAGTGCTGCGTGGGTAGCATTTCTCTGTACTCCTACCCCTACAGCTGTCCTCGACTCATCCTGTTCTCTACCCCTCCCCCTACAACCACACGCATAACATAAATGGTGCTCTTGGGCCTTTTCATGTAGAGTAAGATATCACCTGGTCTTCATATTACTATTTGAATGGGGAACATGCAGAGTTCCACTTGTCATTTAGACTGGAGCATTTATCAACACCTCTCCCTTGCAGAGGTGGAGGCTAAAGGAGAGTCGGACCGCCTGTCTGAGGATCAGCTGGCCGCCATAGTGAACAAGGCGGAGTTGGTGAAGATCACCAACCGGTACAGACCGGACGGGGCCCTGGCGTTCTGGTACTCGGAGTCAGACATGGACAAGACGGAGGTAGAGACAGGACAGGATGTGCGCCTGAAGACCACAGGAAACGGACCTTTTATTTGTAAGTTGTCCCATGATCAGTTGATTTGTTTGTTTCCATTTGTTTGTTTGCTAAATACAAGCTTACACATACAACAAACTGTATCCTTTAAATACTGTAAATGGAAATGATTGATCATTTTAGTATCGCAAACAGTGATCAGAATAAATCAGATGTTTCAGAGCATATGTAAGTTAAGAATGCTGCACCAACTCCGCCTGCTGTAGGCGCCATATTGGAGAGATGTGTTGTGTTTTTAAGTCAGTTATTAGTCAGATCCTCCCCTCCTGAAACCTGTAAAATTCCAAAAACAGTGTTCAAGCTATTGAGGGATGACGCAAAAAAGTTTAAGGAACATAGTGCAATATAACTAGTCAAAATAATATGCTTCTTAATGGTCTTTTACTGTGCATCAAGTTTCCTTAGCTAAATTGGATGGTGGCACGGTGACCAAGTGTAACTTTGCTGGTGATGAAAACGCTGGGGCCTCGTGGACCGATAAGATTATGTCCAACAAAGCAGAGGCAGACATCTCCCATGTGTCTGGAGGGCAAGGGGACGGAGCAGAGGTGGATGAATGGGTAAGAAAAGCCTCCCACTATTGTCAAAGATGCATACCTGACCTAAATTAGAAAACCACTCACTTTGATTAATGCTGCCTACCTCAAAGGCTGGCGATTTTCAGTTGGATTTAATCTATTTAGAGGGTGATGTGAGAGTGTGTTGTGACAGTTTGGAAGATATACAATACTTTTCTGTAACTTCAAAATATAATACAGAACCCCCCAAACCACACACAGGATTAATATTACAATTGGCTTGCTTATTTATTTCTTCAGCAATGCAAGTCCTTTTAGTTTTGTAGATTTGAACTCCCCTGACACTGAGGTTTTGTGATGCTATAACCACTGTTAAATTGAGAAAATACTTTGACTCAGACCCATTACATTGTATCCGAATGACGGTAACCTGGAATGAGGAAATTACATACAAGCTAAGATGAGGATTATCTTTTAGCTACGGATATTGTAGATGAGTAGGGAATATTGCTGTGTACCTAAATACTATTGTATAATAATATACTGTAATATGGGATGATAATAGTGATGTTAGTTATGCTTTAAAAAATACAGTTTTCTGGGGCAGAAAAGGCTAATTTTTCTTTTGGGTTCTTGGTCTTCCAGGAAGATTGAGTATGACTTTGGACTACACACATACCCCTCTATGAAGTCTTGGCTCTGTTCTGGTCTGCTGGTGAAATACAATAAGCTCGGCTTGAATCACAACAGACTGCCTGCCTCGAGGTTTGGCTCCCACTGTGCCATTACAGTTCTGAAATCTCAGCCAAGAAAATTACCTCTATTATAAGCCGGAAATTAGTGGGACGTGTACAGGATCTCACTCCTGTATACGTGATCTTATTCCTGCACACTAGCTTGTCTTAGAATGTATAACGGTTTCCAAAGAACTGATTAATACAAGTTGATATTCTAAGTACCTATTTGGGATTCAGTGTTTGAGCGTCCCTCTAACAACGTCTATTAAATCAGCTATACCTATGATGTAATGATTTATAATAGATGGCAATAATTATCCACACATTTTACTTTCTATGCTTTATATGGGAAATCTATTTTGTCATATTTTGTCCTCTGTTTTGTAAGGGTGAGGAAATGTTTTGTTCTTGTATGGAAATATGGAAGAGGGTTTAATAGAGCATTGAATATATAAATCAGAGGCTTATTTCCAGGCACTATGAGGGAATGCCAAACTCACTGTCAAGGTCATTTATGATATTTAATGTATTCAGTACATTTTATGAATTTCACTGTCTTGACAATGTAAAACAATATTTACATAACATAATTAAAGAACCACACTTCTAACAAAATGTTCACGTTTTATTATTTAAAAAAATAAGAACATCCTTTATCTATCTGATTATCACATACAAAGACATACATATCATTCTCTAGTGGATGTTTTTTATCTGCTGCTAGCTATGTGTCAACTATTGCATTTTTATCTGGTTTATCTAAATTATTGGTTTCTAGTTTCAAACATAAGAGCATAAAAAGTTGGTAAAATAGCTATATATAATTGTACTGTCATGTTCTATGCACTGATATGTGTATTAAATAAGTCAATTATAAGGATGGAGTACATTGAGAGTGCAAATCAACACTTGTTTCTTCTCACATTACCAGTATTAATATATCAGTCTATACCTGTGATTAGCTGTATAGTCAAACTTTTGATTACATAAATAAATATAGTGGTACACAGATGTCTCTCTTGTCCAATAGATTTGTGTTCATTGTTTGCATGACAGTGACGTTAAATTTGCATGTATTCTGTTTTGGCATGGTGAATTACCTGATGAGGGAAATTTTATAAAATCTTCTAAGCTCATGATCCAGACTGAAACAGGCTCCTTTAAAGGTTATTGATCCAAACTATGACCCTCTAGTCTGTAGACTAGTATCTTTTAAGTTCATCTTTGAACCATTGAAGTACCGTCTTCTTGTTCTCCTGGACCCACTGGATGTTTGCCTCGGTTCTCTCTATAATTCCTTCTAGAACCCGATGCAATTCCTCATGCTCCATCTGAAATTGTTTAAGCTGCCAACACACACAGGATATACAATTACACAATAGATTTTATGACAAGTAAAAATTATCAGTTGCGTGGTGAGTCCTAATGTCCATAAATAAATACAGGCATACTTTAAATAGGCAGGCACTGTTTACACAGTCGCTAAATTGATTTATATCAGTGACTTGTTGCTTGAAAAAGTGTTATTACCTCATGGAGTTCATAGTTTGTTGAGAATCTCTCGGTCACTTGTCCAACGAGTTCATAAAGACTCCTTAATCCTCCTCCAAGCCTGAGAGAGGAGACAGCAGGTGTTGACAGTACAGTCATGCTGTTTACACAAGTGATTTGATCATTACATTATAAATTGTACATGTAAAGTAATCAGTTGAAAAGGGACGGCAATCAAAAATAAACTGATGGTTCCAAGCAAATTATTGCATAACACTACATTTAACCCTTGCATGGAAATGAGGATTAGCAAAAGATTCCCCTTGACAAAGACCTGAAGGATGAAATGCCCATGACTCTTAACAAAAAACGACATGAGGGAAATACGCTTGTTACAGCGCCATAGGAGGAAAGAGGATACATATTTAAATATGCAGAATAAAGACATTTCTACCTGGCTTATTAACCCTATTGGAGAGTCCGAAAATTGGATCATTGGACCATATTGCAAATGTCAAATGTAAGTCAAATGTAATGTAACGTGCTTAGGAAGGTTCAACCAAAGTGACGTGTCACAGAAATCCCAACCTTCACATAAACCAATTGAACTTCCTGGTAACAACACAAACAATAAGGATATTTAACCTAGAGACGAGCCAATGATAAGAACTGAGTTTATGAGAACTTTGTACCTGATGACACTCTGCTCAGAGACACTGTTTATAATAATCTAATCTTTTATGGCTGCTGTTGAAGTACTTTCATTGCAAGTTACCACTGTGTCATTAAGTTAATGATAGGCCTTCCTGTAAACATAGTCCAATTTTGCGGTCTGGTTTTCCAACAAACGGTAAACTTTTTTTTACTGTCATCATGATTTGTTAAGAATTTCCTAAATTATAAGTCGACTTAAAAAAACAGAATTCCAGGTAAACTTATTAAATGACTTCCTCTGCACTATGCCAGAGTGCGCCACAGTGCGCCACAGTTTGCTGTGTCAACGCTCAAAAGTGCCAATTAGGGTTACCCAGAGAACTCTTTCTCTAATACTCGCTCAAGATACAGCTCTGAATGTATTTTGGGGAACAATACTGGTTAGTCTGAAACAACAATTCTGAGGAACAGTATGTGCAAGCATTTTCAGAAAACAACTCACACTGTGCCAGCTGAACGTACAGTACAGCAGCCCAATGACAGCAGGATTTGACTTTTGTTTTCATGGTGTTTGGTTGCTCAAGAGGCCAAACAATATAGTGTTGTCTAAAGATACACTTCTCAATCATTATACAGTAATTCATTATACAGTAGTTTTAGCCACAACCATGCATGAAAGTGCACATGGGTGTAGGGGAAGCGGTAGGAAATGATATGAGCCTATGAGCTCTGTAGGCAGCTCATGTAGGAGTAGAGGGGAGTGCAAGGCTTCATAACGTTTTCATAACTGGTTTACCACAATTCCAGACACAAATCGAGGCCTGTCCCTTTAAATGGTTTTGTCCTGATGCAAAAGAAGTCACTGTTCAGGAAGCATAGATACCTACTCTTCTCTGAAGTATGTCCAGTGTGCTCGGACAAAGTTCCAAGCTAGAGCCTGCCCCGCCATATTCTGGGCAATGTCGAGAACAGTGGACACTGCATCCATTTTCCGAATCTTCTCTGGGTCCAAAGTGTACTCCAGGTATCTGCAAGATAAGGAGGGCAGTGACAGTTGATAGTCTTCTATAATCTGGTTAAACTGTGGGGTAGGGTATCAACTGATTAGGATTATGGTGGTGGTTAAGTTGTATTTGATATACAGTAATTCTACATAACATGTTGGGTTTAAGGGTGAAAACAAATGTTTTGTTATGTTACATTTGTGGGAGCTGACCATAAAAAAAAACAGACAGACAAACAGAGGCTGGCTGGCAAGCTGGTTGGTTGCGTTTTACCTGTTAAGCAGCCAGACTTTATTGGTGCAGGAGAGGGCTTTGCGGAGCTGGTCTCTTTCAGCAGCTATGGTGGATTTGTGATACATTTTCCAGGCGAATTCCCACTCTTCCTCCCCACCTTTGGCCACGGCCTGGCAGTAGATTGCAGACCGCAGGTTTTGATGGATAGGCCTACTGTTTAAGACACACACACAGATGCATATTCACTTTAATAGGTAGAGGTAATAGGTTTTACACAGCTTACAATGTATCAACAGCACATGAAGGGTTAATAAACAGAGGCGCTTTGGGGCAGGATTGCTGGGAGATCTGTAAGGCTGTCCTGCAGCTGAAAGGTAGTTTTAGTGTTTTGATATGAGTAACGTTGATGCAAAGGATAAATGCTGCCTCACAAAAAATGCATTCAATAACGATTGAAATATTTATAAAAAAGTACTTTTATCAACTTAATTTCTAATTCACATGACAATTTATCAACCCCATTTCAATCAAATAATTTCCACCCCTCAAAATTGTGCACACATACACACACCGTATGATTTGAGGAGTACATACGTATTGTTGTCATTCAACATCCACTGGTTGAACATCCTCTGTACCATGTCCTGGCATTCAGTGAGGCCATTGGAGCACCCCAACTCGATGGCGATGACCTGGTTGTGCCTGGAGATAGAGAAAGGATGAGAACATCTCCCATTAAACTGACATATTCTGATCCATATACAGTAGGTGAACCTTTAGTTTTTCACCCTGCATGGAGTTTTGATTTACTCTTTAAAGCACATTTAATCTTACTGCATTGAATGGTCCTCTGGAACTGTTGAGTGGTCTGTGTAGTTCCGAAAAAACTCATACAGTCCTCCAACCTGCCTCCTTAAATACGCCTGGCGTGAATAAAACAAACATTACATCAGTGCTTACAGTAGGGACACGCAAGTATAATTTTATTTACAGAGTTAGTATTTTCATATACCAATTAAATCTATTAATGTTACTATAATTTCAGATAAAATACTGTATGTTTAGAGGCAACTGATATATCTATATATATATAGAGATATATATATATATCTATATATATATCTATATACAGTATATACCTATATATATATATATATAGATATAAATATATACTGTAGATATAGATATATATATATATATAGATATATAGATATACAGTATATATATAGATATATATATATATATCTATATATATATTCTTGTGGTCCCCGGGGGAGTCCTGATCCACCGGTAGATGTACATAACAATATGATTTGCATATTGCATGCGTGTGTGTGTGTGTGTTTCACCCCACATGCCTGCATGGGTCCGTAAACCTCAGAGCGGTCAAACATGAGGACAAAGTAGTTGAGGTTCCTAACTGCAGACTCCCAGGGGATGTAGGCCGTCTCATTATAGAGAAACCGGGTAAAATTCAGACCCAGTGTCACATTTACATGTTTGGCCCTGAGGAGCAACCACGAACAAGTTGTATTTAGGTTGTTTTATTCTATTTTACATTTTTCATGTATCTACCATATGATTTTATCAATATTCCTTCTGGTGACATTGTGACAACGCAAGATACTGTATGTTTAATGTCAAGAAGACTACAAATATGGTGACACAGACTTTGGTGTGTTAAGAAAATGGCATTGTTTAGTAAAGGAACTCCTAAATAGAGCAATACCAATTAATGAAATGTTAAATCTACAATCTGATATCTCTTAATAATATAAGTGTCTGTTTCTCTGGTATTTGTCAGTAACACAAATCAATCTGCATTACCTTGCTAGGTTAAATGCATCATCGATAAGTTGTCCTCTGTTGATGAGTGGTATTTTCTACAAAAAAGAAGAGAGACTGTCTCAAACTACATCAAGTTACACAGAGACTGTGTAACTTGAACATTCTGTTCTGCATCACAAGTTAAATTAGTGGACCAATCAAACATCTCACGTTTGGGTCCTTCTCCAGCTGAGTCAGGAGTCTTTCCCAGTTCTCCGGGTTGTAGTTGACTCTGAAGTATCCAGTGGCGTTAACATTGGCAAGAATCCACTCTCCAGCTTTAGAAACTAAGTCTCCCCTACTCTCTGTTCAAAAGAGAGGGCGAGTTTACAGTAGCCTGCTTTGGTTGAAAGCCACCAGTACAATTATCCATTACTAGAGACCTTGTTCTTGTGATTTAGGAAAGGCTGGCAGATAAGAAAGTCTCTGAGCTAGTTTGTTTGTTGGTTTTTACAGCTAGTTGTTTGAATTGCAGCAGAGAAAACTATGAAAAAAATATACAAATATCAACAGTATTACTACATTATAAAAAAAGGACCACATAATCATCACAGCATAACACCATGTCAATTAAACTTCAGGGATATCAATCTGTCCAGTTAGGAAGCATAGGGGATTGTGAATCAGTGTCACCTGTTTTGGTGCAAATAAAAGTGACAGGTGCACTGGAGAGGCAACAGCAAGACAATTGCTCTATCCTTCTGACTGATTCTTCTCTAGTCTTGCGTTTTGAGTGTCTTTGTCACTACTGGAAGCATGAGGCGGTACCTGCAGCCCATTTAGGTTGCTCCTTGGGCGAGGAGGAACAGAAGGAGCACTGCCAGAGCCCTACAGCAATTGTCTGTGGCCATCACCTGCAAAACCATTCCCTTTTTGTGGGTTGTCTTGCTGTTGCCTCAATATTATTGACTGGGCCACCTTTAAGCATAAACTAACCACAATATTTAAATTCTCTTACCTTTGTCTTTTTGCAGATTGACCAGAAAAGGATGAGCTGATTTCTCGGACATTACTCTTATTGGGACCTTCCATATATGACTAAATGCAGATATATATATATATATATATATATATATATATAAGACAAATTACATGAATTAACAATTGTATTAAAATATTAAGTACAACTTGGAAAGATGTGACATTTTTGCAAGGATGTAACATTTCAATAAAAGCTAAGGTAAGACACAACATTTAAACCACAAGCTGATCTGGACAGCTCTGTCATGCGTAAAGCATTAATTAGGTTTAGTAATCCTGCTATATTATATTTTATACAAGGAGTTTAAAAGTAACTTTATAACCGCCTTGGTGTATATGATATGACAACTCGCTATGGAAATTAATTTAACACACCATGTATGCTGCAAGAGCATCCATTAGGTAGAGAGAAATACAGATTTGTATTGGTACTGTGACCCTAACATATGGACTTCCACAGGTACGTCATAATGTGCTGTACAGTACCTAGAGTCGACGGTCTGGTTGAAAAGGAACTGCTTCTGGGAGATGTCACCATTGCTGGTATTAATAGTGATGACAGGGAAGCCAGTCTGACTGATCCATGTGTTCATCACCTCAAAAACCTGGGTGGTACCGCTGTTCTCCAAATCTGCCTGCACATGTACCACTAATATTATAATATTAATAGAATTATGCTGAAATCTGCTAATGCATCCACAACAGTATTAACAATAATAAAAAACATTCTATATTTTGTGAACGCTGGGGCTTTTTACCTTCTGTAAATAATACCAGAGGTCTTTGTCTTCTGTGTTTCCATACTTGAAAGCGTTAAGATACGCCTAAAAGTACATTCATTGACAAAATTAGAAAACAGATACAGACAAAAAAATGTGACACTAATTGAACTACTTTAGTCTACTCTAAATAAAGCTATGTATATACATATATGCATTACATAATAATCACATATATTACAATTATTAAAATGGGTAAAGGCAGAAAATAAAAATGTATTGTAGGAATTTTTTTATGATGGTTTCCTTAAAGTCAAGTGTCTAAGAAATATGTCTGCTTACTGTGTTAGTAGTCTTTATATGCAGAATTTGAGAATAAATCTAAATTAATTAGACCAGTTGCATTTGTTACATTTGATGATGATAAGCATTGCTTACTCTGATTCCGTTTTTAAACACCCGGTCTGTCAGCAGGTCTGCCAGCATTCTCAACACTGTTGCCCCCTATAAAAAGAAGATCATTATGTGTGTGGGCATGGCTGCTCATAATCGTATTAGAAATAAATATAAATAAATTGAAAGTAATAATACAATTAATTTACGTCTATTTACAGATTATGGCAGTTGAAAGTATAGTATGATCCACAAAAAAGAAGAAGCTGTGAGGCCAAAATAGATTTGAGGAGGCGTGGCTTTCTGGCTGGGCTGCCTATACAATACTGTACATTCAAGGTCACAGATGAGAGATGGGGTTCATTTTACAAATCTGAATAAGGACAAATATATATACCTTACTATAGGTGATGTCATCAAACAATTCTACAATATCTCCAGGAGTCTGAACCTCATCTTCTGGGGAGCTCAGTGGGTGAGACGACATCAGAGAATCCCACTCAAATGCGTTGTGGAGCTCTTTCACCGCAAACATGTCTTTCTGGGAACAACATCCACAGACAAAAGCACATGTAGCTTGTTAAACTCAGGAAATCCAGGCTGTGCATATTTCTGGTAGCTTGATAGAAAGAGAACAGATGAACCCCACTTTAGAAATTGAGTTCATCTGTTCAAAGAACAGATGAACCCCACATTAGAAATTGAGTTCCATATAAAATTGGCGAAATACTGAATTTATACATACAAAAGTCTGACAGCACTTCAGTCAGGAAGTGCTGCTCTCAGGTTTCAGAGGTAGAGTAATTTACAGTCCAACACTCATAACAGAGTGCTCAACAGAGGCTACAATAACACAGCAAATTTAGTACAATGTCGGATGAGTAATGAGTACCATATTTAGTAGAAACAGTGCTTTTGCTATTCTTATAACGTAAAGAATCAAGCCAGTGGACGTGATGTGCACAATAAAGTCAGTTCAATTATCCCCAAAAAGAACTCAATGGCAATACAAACTGTTCTTACAATGTTCCAGCTGGGCTCAACGTCGTCGACTCCCAGATATGACATGTAGACAGCAAAGCCCTCATTCAGCCATATGTTGTTCCACCATTTCATGGTCACCAAATTTCCAAACCACTGTCAGTGACAGAAGAAGAACACATCAGTTACCTGGGCTGCCGGAGAGTCTTGTCTGATCCCAATAACAGGACCGTAATTATAGGCAACCATCTGAAGACCCAGTTTCACAGAATGAAAATGTGCTTGTTGAAATTTGACAAATTTTGTCTGTTTAGTCTGAGTATCCCTACATATTTAATTGGGCAGGAATCTTAACAAGTAAAACATATCACTGGATATATTGTTGGTTTTATTTTTAAAACTGTATCCATCCCTGAATCTGAGTGTGGAAGGAAGTGAATGCACTCTGCACTGTAACTGAGCCTATACTGTGAAATCTGATTCTAATTAGCATATTTCCCTTTTTCCAAGGAAATTCAAAGGGCTTGTTTTTTTTAACCTTGGGTATAGCCTAATTCAAGTGATTTCTGATTATCCCACCTGGTGTGCTAGCTCATGTGACATGACAGTGGCAATAAACTCCTTGTTGAACAACGAGGAGACACTTTCATCGTAGAGCAGGGCTGACTCCCAGTAGGTGATCAGCCCCCAGTTTTCCATTGCTGCAGCTCCAAAGTCTGGCACTGCGATCTGGTCTGAAGGTTTCATACAAGGACGTATTACGTTCAGCTTCAACTTAATATTTATATAAATGATTATGGTATTTATAGCACTATCCACCCAGCAATCCATCCATTCTTTAAATCCAGTGCCATACCCAGCTTTGTTATAGGGTATTGAATTTGAAAGAAATCCTCGTAGAACTTGAGAAGATCTCCAGAGATACTTGCTGCATATGTAGCATGTCCAGCTTCAATGGCTTCAGGACGAGCATGTATCTACAGTGAATAACACACACATACACAAATGCATGTGTATTGTACATTTACAATTAGGTCATTTAGCAGACGCTTTTATCCAAAGTGGCTTACAATTACATGGTGCTATTACATGGAGCAGATAGGGGTTAGGCATTTTGCTCAAGGATGCTTACAGGGAGGCCAAAGGTTGTGGGGCTTGAACCCACAACTTTCCTGATGGGACCACTAGGCTGTATAGGACAAACACTGATATATTTTGTGCAGAGTGAATCGTTTGTTTGTGTGCCTGCAGTGTAGCACAAACCGGTAGGTCTCCCGGAAAGGGATTAAGCCTCTCTGGGAAAACCGGCTAGTAATATTTTTTTAAATTCCATTTTTATTAGTAGTTACAGACTTCTGTTATTCATCAATACATTATAACCCAATACATACTGTAATCGACACTCTGTCAAACTTGACTGGGGTACTTGAAAACTCTGACACTGTAAAGGCCAGAAGGTATGTTGACATCTTATTTGTTGGTGAGAAAGTGGTGTAGCTCCACTCATCGTCCAGTATATAGAGACCTAAAATGGGCAGAACAAGGCTGATCTTAGTGAATTATTTCTTAACTGGCCCGCCAAAAAAACAGCATATCCACAAGTGGTCTACTGCAAACTTTACCAAATAGTGGGCCTCATGCAAAAACATTCTTAAATATTTCTTCTTAATGGCTTCGTACTTTTTTTCTGAGATAAGTTCTTACGAGAATCCCAAGTGGAATTCAACTAGAGCTCATAACTTCAGTAAGTCCTCTTAAATTACCTGTGTAAATGCCCTGTTCACCTCAAATCACGCATTCATGAGCATTGAGTATTAAAGCCCCCAATTCTCTCACGTCTCATTACATACAGCTGGTGCATAAGACCAATTGTCCCCGAAGGGATATTTTTAAACATTCTTCTAACTGTATATATTGCCATTATTTTATGAACAGTAGAGGTTTGCATGCTATTTTTCACCTTCCTTTACTGCATTTCCCAATGCTATAAGTCCTGTCCTGTGTATGATAGTCACATTAAACACAGCCTTCATCGCTGGTTCATCAAAACAAGGAAAGACGCTCCTGGCGTCTGTGGGCTGCATTTGGGTCACTGCAAGGAATCTATAAATGCAGATATATAAACATTTAGCCATCACAGCTAGATCAAGGATATGGGACACAAAGAATAATGCTGGCTTTTATTAACTTGGTGTATGTTGATTTAGGCTCATCAAGAAATTGCAATCATTAATAAAACTTAAAATAAATAATGACAATATATCCTAAATAAAACGTATTCATGTGTACAGTATGTGTTTTCACAGAGGTTTGCATTCTGCTGTATTGGTTGAGGTACACTCCTCAATTGTGTTATAGCGCCCAGAGAACCCTAAATATTTGCCATAACACAGTGTTTATATTTAAAGTACTGTGGCTGTAAGGGGAGGGGTAGAGAAAGGTGTGAGCCTAGGATTGCTGTAAGGGAAGGAGTAAAGAGGAGTGCGAGCCACTCGGGGCACAGGTGTGGGAGGGGCAATGAGTGTCTCATACAGTGACAGTAAATGCAGTGCTCCTAAAGTTGTTTTGCTACTCTCTATGGCTGTTGTTGATTCAACATACACCTAGTTAATTAAAACTTTGTTTTAATTGACTTGTAGTTACACAATATGCTGATCTGATCTGATTAATGATATAACACTATACATAATGCACCATAATCATAAAATGAAACCATATTACAGAGAGAAGCAAACATTAACCAAAGAGACAACACATCTATAAAATAACTTGAAGGCTACTTACTTACTGTGAATTTTATATAATTATTCATTCATCCATTCCATTTTGATCTAATTTAGAACATTTGTTGTTAATGTATATCACATACATAAATACATTATATACATGATATACTGTATAGTATACAGTGGATACTGTATATACTGTATATGTATGTGTGTGTTAATTGCTACTATTGGGTTGTGTTTATATTACTGATCTCAATTTGTCAATTAAACCATTACATATCAGCATATTAATATATGTGGATGCTACTTATTATTTACCTCTCTGTGCTACTTCCATTGACTGACACCCCTTCATTGTATGTGCTTACATACAACCCCACCAGACCGTCTGACATTTCTCCCTCGAATTCCATAAATAAACTATAGTTCCTATCTTTCTCCAACACCTCGTCCATCTGGATCTCCAGGAAGTCACTTCCATCGCTGTGGGGTATCACATCATAAATAGGTACCTTCTTCTTCATGTCTCTGTCCAGGACATTCCAGGACTCCACCTTTAGGTCGTTGCTGTGGAGGAAGATGGACTTGGTCGACTTCACACAGGCAAAATGCACAGTGGAGTTTCCTGTGAAGACCATGGTCTGGTTGGGGCTGGTGACATTCACCTCCTCAATGATTTTGGAGTAGAAGTGAATTTTGACAAAGAGCCGGTAGCTCTCGGGCACCAGATCCTCCGGCAGCCTCATGACAGGTGGGGGTCCGGTGGGGAATGGGGTGGTAGGAGGAAAGGTTGGACGGGCTGTTGTGTTCATTTGATCCAGCTCAATCTGGTACACGATCATCATGGTGATGATTCCGCCAATGGCCGATGCCGTCAGCATGACCGTGATCACGGCAAGGCCCTTGGATATGTACAATCCTTTCGCCATTTTTGTCACACTGCTGGATCAGTCCTGGTGGTCCGAATCCTAGTCTGGATAAGACTAGCTGTGACTGCGCAGAAAATGTGAATCAAATCTCCAATGCCTTTGGCTTGTAATACTCCTACTATTTGTGTCAGGGTACCTCCCTCCTATAAACAGGGCTTGGCCTTGCAATTAAGGGCCCATACATAGATTAAGCATTAACTGAGTCATCTGTAAAGGAGCAAAAAGTAGGAAGGAACACGCAACAGCACAAGGAGGGCGATGTTCACTGGCCTGGCTGTAAATAATATGTCAGATAGCGCTCTGACACATCTGGAGGTGGTTAGCGTGGTCCTACCACTAATACAGGGGTTAGACAGACCTCAGTGAACATTCTCCCCTCACAATGTGCTTTCCAACCCATCAAACACACTCACACAAACATGCGTCCTTCAAGTCACCGTGCCCTGCCTTGTCGCCGACCTGCGTAATCTAGATCTGTGGCTCAAAGTGCAAACGTCCTGAGTCCTTATGCGTCTTCCTCCACTTCTGCCCTGTTAGGTTCCATCCCAAGGCAGGAGGGAGGTTCTACCTCCCCTCCCTCTGTCCCAAGCCACAGGACAACACAGGATCCTGAGCAACGTTCAGCAAATAGGAAGCATGTGTTGGGTGAAGTAATGAGGGGCACAGGAAGAACATAGGAGTGGACATCGGAGGAAGCTGATGGCTTACAGAAAACTTATGAGACATGAAATTTAGGGTAAAGACACCCCCCCCCCCCCCTCAATCCGAGGAATGACTGGGAGGAGAGAGAAATATGTTATATACTGTAGGTGTGGTAATAGAACAGATGTTCCTATCACAGGACTAGGGAGACCAAAACACCCAGAGGATAAGGAAACATTAAAATAGCTCCACATTGAGTAAGGCAACAACACTGAGGCCAAATCCACAGACATGTTGCCAAAAGAGGCCTCATTTCCTATATTGCGTTTTCTATCTACAGTAACACTGTAGATAGCCTGTCCTTGTTGAAGTGATGTATAGGGCAGTTTAGGTATAAACACAATATTTTTTACACAGATATGTTGAAATGATTGTAGGCCCAGATGATAATAGTGAGAAACGTGGGCAAAGAAGCAGCAGGCTTTATATGAAGCATTACTTAAATAAAGCAGAGCAAAGAAAATAACAATAAAAAGGATAAAGCTTTGGCTTAAGATAATATTAAAGGTCCCCCTATTTCAAATTTTTTCCAGCTGTGTTGCCTGAAGGGACCTGAAAGGGCTGGACTAATTTTCAAATCTAAAATTCTTCTCAGAAAGAATATAGTTAATAATAAGACTTAGTCAGACTTAGGCCCAGGTGTGACATAATTTCTGGATTGTAACAAATCATCTCTGACCTATCCTGCCACTCCCACTCATATAGCCATTCACGTTAGCGCACCAACTGAAACGATCTGTCCAAACATGTAATGGAACTATATGGGGTCTTTAAGTCCATCGCTTTTGGTAACCTAATTGGAGTTTATGTGAAAACCTTTAAGAAATCATATACATTTTGTTGAGCGTAGCTAAATAGTTCTCGCTTTCCCCAAGTTCAACTGTTCATAGAAAAATCTTAATCTTTCTTTATATGAGGAGACATTGCACAGAACAGATGTGACATTAATCTTGTTACCATGAAGGAATCATTTTCTAGAAAAGAGAAGTGTTATTTATGCACTTGAACATTTAAATGCTTCTCACTGCACTGCACTTAGGCATTTCTAAGGAAAAAAGGACCTCTAGCGGTTAAGAGAAACACTGCAACACCTTTATTGCATTGCTTAAGTAAAGAATGATGAAGAACTATGGGAAAATGGAATAAAAAACAAAACAGTCACATACTGGTTAAACATGTGGAATAGGCTTACACTGTCATTATTATAAAAAGTTTACTCACAAATTCAAAAGACATAAAACTGAGTGAATTCCAGTTCAAGACTGGAATTCACTCAGTTATTTGCAACTATTAAAGCATCAACTCTCCTTAAAAGGAATGAAAATGTGCATGATCTTAAAGTGCAATTGGTGTAAAGTAAAAAAAGTACAAATTACTGTAAGATTTAAGATTGTGTACTTTCTGAAGTATAAAGCTTAGTTTACCTTCACTACATTTAAAGTGCAGCTATACTTTTACCCCAATACAATGTTACCATCTACGTTCGTTAGTGGTTACATGATGGAGCTGACTATGCAGGTCAAAGGTGACACTACCCAACCTGCTGGGACAAATGATACTGAGGCCCATGGCTGTATTTGAGGGTGGTGTTGGATTTTTTAGGGAGAAGGATTCGCCTCCTTAGATCAATTTGTTTACCCCGGTAGACAGAAATACGAGGACTTGCAGTCAAATTTGTTGTGGTTAAACGTTGCTGGCTAAATAGCTACTTGTGCATATTTGTTAATTTTTCTTTCAAAGTTGTAGTTTTCAAAATGCAGCAGTTCAAAAGAGAGCATAAGTGGCCTACAATTTACAATTTGATCATTAAGTAGACGCTTTTATCCAAAGCGACTTACATGGACATGGAGCAGATAGGGGTTAGGCATCTTGCTCAAGGATGCTTACAGGTAGCCCACCTCCGGGGATGGAACCCACGACCTTCTGGCTGGGAGTCCAACGCCTAGACCACTAGACTATCCTGCCCCCGGCCTAAATAAAAAAAAAAACACACTGACTTTCTGGTTAGAGGGTCTACATATACTATGCCTATATCTTAACCATACTAATAACTTTATAGATAACCAAATCATCAGTTTTAATACGTAAAGCACCACTTTAGTCATAGATCGCTGTAATAACATAAATAATTTGTATAACATTATAGACATGTTCTCGTGTCTGCAGTTGCTTTATGTAACGGTTTTAGTCTAAATGATGTGTAACTTAACTTAAGTACATTTACTAAGATTAAATTACTTTACTTAAGTACACTAAATACATGCTACTTTCAGACTTTTACTGAAGTTGGTTATTGTATCTGTACTTTTGCTCAAGTATAAATTCCGAGTGCCACTGAAAAAGTGTATATGAACAAGCACTAATGGACGTCCTTTATTCAAAGAATTAATGAACCAGTTCAGTGTCAAGTGTTCTTATTTCATACAATTATTTGACCCACTTCTTTGGACAAAAACACCACAGATGTTAAAAGACAGGACACACTCAAAAATAATATAGGAATTAAATAACCTAAAAAGGGAAATCAAGTAAAATGTGTGCTTGGTGCAAATTGGCCCAGAACCCTGATGAACCTTGCAGCATTCCTCATCAGCTTTGATTAGACTTTCACCTACTTAACACTGGGCCTTTGGACTCTATCCATAGAAACTGTTTCACAGTAAAGGAATCTGTGTTAATTTTTACATAATTAGAAAACAGAAAACACTACACCCAAATACTCTAATTGAAATTAATCGTATTCCTGATTAGCTGCTGGCAGATGCATTAAATTCAGTCGGTAGCATCCAGAGATGAATTTCTATTTTCAATATCAATATTCTGACTAAAATGTTACATTTATTCTCCACAACTCTTTGTTATGTATTCTAGTTTTTCCCTGTCTAGCCCACCAGTAACTAGTAAATTCTATTCAACATTGTCTTTTTTCTTGCACTGTGCCAGGGTGAAACTCAATCCAGGAAAGCACAATACAGTACAATCAGCATGAAGCACACTGTTTAAGGAAAACAGCCACATGCGCTCTGGTTGATTAGAAAAAACATAAACTAATAAGTTGTGGCTTAACAGCAACTAGCCGTTAATGAACTGAAATATTTGACAGTCTAGAACCCTTTCTTTTCACTTGATGCCTCAGTTACTACCTAGAACCATTTCCTTCTTTCCAGTTAAACAATAATTTAATTTGACTGAGAATGTAAATCTGCAATGGTGGCTGATGAAGGCTTTGTACCCCAAACATACATACATTATACCTATACTACTACCTATACATTATTTGAGTGCTGGTTATCCTTTTTCTCTATTCGCATTTGAGAAGCGGGCAACGATTTACAGACTATGAAGCTGAGTTGATCTGGTATGTACAGCCACAACAGTAAAAGCCTTGCATCAACAATCAACTTGCAGTCACTGGCCAAATAATAGCTCACCAAAGCCAGCTATCTAGATGCTGGATACAGTAGCAGGACTCATCCAAGATGGCAGACAACTCCCCATAGCTTTCTTCTCTCCATGTAGGGGGGAGTCTCTCATTGTTGAGGGCCTGGAGCTTAGGGGTCCCGTCCCGCAGGACGTGATAGAGACACGGCCACCTGCTCTGGATCCTCAGCCGGGTCCTCCGGTCCAGCGTGATCCCACGGACAATCTTCTTGGCCCGGAGCTCACGCAGAGCTGGCAGTTTCAGGCAAGAGAACACAAGGCCTCGGCTGGGCGACACATCTAAGAACTCCAGAGACAGTGACTCCAGTATGTAGGAGATTCCTAGATTTCTCAGGGGCACCAGGATGTGTAATGTCAGAGACTTGAGGCTGGGCAAGGATTTGGTTAGGGTTTGCAGCGTTGACGGAGTAACTCCTTTGAAGACCCAGAAGTACTTGAGTTCGAGAACTCGCAGGTGCTGGAACTGGCTGAGCAGTGAAACGGAGAGATCAGACCAGTCAAAATGCAGCCTCATCTTAGAGATGCGAGGGCAGCTGTGAGTCAGCTTTAACAGCAGCTCTTGGAAACTGGCCACCTGGCAATCAGTCAATCACAATCATTCCAAAATTCTTCATATGTCCAAAGAAATTATACAAATGACATTACATATTACACTGCAAATAGTGAATATTGTAGTGCAGAACCAAATTAAGTCATAAAACAGAAATAAAATAGCCCACCTGGTCCATCTTGGTAATGCTGTCCTGGTGGGAGCTTGAGCTGGAGTGAACCCTAAGGTCCAGAGGCTCAAGAAGGGTGAATGTCCAGTTAAGATCCAGCTGGCTGAGATCTCTGCAGTGAACATTGTCCAGCAGGTGGCTAAGTAGCTCACCCCATTTGTTGCATCTGTCCCCCAGGTCAAAGCTGGCCTTGAGGGTGAGCAGACTAGCACGGCGGGAAATTAGGTGGTGGGTATAATGGTGAACCCAGGCTTTCCAGCGCTCAAACTCGCGGTTGGAAACAAGCAGTCCTTCCTGACCTAAGTGAAATACTCCACGACGGGAATAGTCAGCCACTCGCCACAACTTCCATGAGCGGACAAGACAGCTCCAACTAGAGCAGACCAATGCACAACTGCACTTGTCCACTTCATTCAGAAAGGAAAGAACATGCAGCTGGCACTCTACTGGAAGAAAATTGAAAGGAAAGAAATCGTCTGCAGCTTTTCTACGGCTGCTTACAGGAACCAAAGGCCTCTTCCGAGGTGACATGATAACAGCTGAGTAAATATTATCGGTGGTCACTGTCGGTCACATTCTCCACCGGGAGTTCTTGTGGGCTGGTTTTGCCATATATCTCCGGTATGGCTGACTCCTGGGTAGACAGAAAAAGTTCAGAAAAATTACTAAATAGCTACACAACTCGCGTATAAATGCATAGGTCCCAATAAAATAAGAGAGATACTGACGAAGTGACCAATATGGTTAATTGACTAAATAAATATTTTTCAGAAGTAGGGTCTTCGCTCTTATATTCTCTTTGTTGGTCAGTGTTGCGCGAAATATGATGTCAAAATACATCTAGAAGTCAATAAAATAATCTGAGATGTGGTTGTGCTTTTAACGAAACGGTACCTTTTGTCGGATGAGCTAACGTAGCGTTGCTAATTAAAAAAAATACTATTACGTGTGTGGCTATAAGTTATAATGGGTTTGTAATGTTGTGAAAAAAGAAAAGTTGGGTTTTATGAGGCTGTACTAAAACATAATCTGTATAACGGCCTATAAGGTTGGAAACAAAGCTGATGTTGCTAACAGCTGAGCTCTGTTGTTGTTTTTGTTGGATGATGACATCATCAAATTGCGCTTAGCTGGAAGGAGTACATGTTTTGAAGGAAAGTGTATCGCCGCCGGACGGAGTTTTCGCAACTAAATGATGATGGGAAAAATCCGGTTACCACATTTTATTTAAGCAAATATACTATTCCACAAGTAGACTTCCATGTATTTATCAAACCTTGTGATTCGTGGTTCAGTAAAAGTATTGAGAGTTGAATCTGCCATGTGTAGGCCTACTGTTCGCGCTATATAGACTAACAAGCATAGACTAACAATGTGTTGCCGTTCATAAACGGCAACACACGTTGCGTTCAAATGCTGTTGCAAAAACTAAAAACTTCTCTCCTAAAATTTGCATTTGCGACACCAGGTTTAGTAGAATTTTATAAATATTAACTTTTATCGAAGCTGTGCTGCTCCGACTTTACCATAGGTTGGCTGGGCTCTCGTTCTAGAGTTTTCCGGCTGAGAAATTGTTTTAGCTTTGACACTCGAGTGCGTTCGGGAGCTAGGTTCATTGAATGCACTTTCTGCCTTTTTCTAGGGTGGCAGTATTGAGCTATAAAACAATTGTGCTCCCAGAAAAACAGTAGAATAATAGCTGCTAACATCGAAAACTGTACTGCCTTACTGTATATTACTACTAAATATGGTGTCGTAGAATGCAAACTTTTAGGAGAGAAAGCACCATTTGTAAAATGCTTCTGCATTTTACTGCAAAGTGTGTCGACGTTTAAAGCAGTATATTAGCCGAAATTGATGCCAGGAGTCGCCATGGTTTATTTTGGGGGAATTCTGAATGCTTGTAACTAGACTAGACGATATATTACATAAAGTAAGACCTAAGCCTATACCGAAATATATAGCTCGGGCTACTGTAGTTACGAACGTGCATATGGTCCATCCAGACTCACCACAGATGCCTACGTTGAATATGTGTACATCCATGGTATGTAGGCTGCATTAGCATCAATAAGCTATGTCTATCGTTAAATTTAGTGGTGGTGGGCTTAGCTATATACTGCTTGATTACATTTGCCTACCTCGACCTTTTCACTGTATTCACTATACGAACCTTATTACAATAATTTGGTTTGCGAAGGTCGAGTCATACAATACTAATAAATTCACCTGGTTGTATAATAAATGTATTATATCTAAACGGTGTATGGTAGGCCCTATTTTTGTTTTGGTTCTTGCGGGGCTGGGCCTGTGGAAGAGAAAGGGTGCGGCCGCGTGACGCAGCCAAGATATAGTCTACACTTCCTCTGTCTGAAATGCGTTGAATCGTAGCTCGTTGATTCATTCGATACTAGCAAGCGGTGCTGATCTGAGCGTGTCTTCTGCCACCACAACTGAGAGTCGTTAAATAGCTTTGTGTTTCATTCATAAGTCTAATATTTGTAAAGCGCTAATTGAAAGAAAAAAATAACCCATTTATTTAATTTATACGAAGGGCACCAAATTTCTTATTTTTTTACAAAATGAAAACTAAATTCATAAATGGAGTTTCTACTTCCCCGTCAATGTCCCTCGGTCTTCTTGTAACAGAAAACGCTCTGCAGGTTCAACCCGAAACTGATGAATGTAAGGAAAGTATCCGCCCTGACCAGCCAGACTTGGACACCAAGCGCAAGGCCTATCTCTGGTGCAAAGAATTTCTTCACGGAGTATGGAAAACTGTGTCTGAAGACGATTTTCAAATCACCGTCATAAGGTAGACAATTATTTTAGGGTCTTGTTTTTGGTAATCGTTAAATATGTAGAGCGGATGATAACCATAACAATAAAATATTTTTATACGTTTTTGCTTTATTAGGAAATTATATTGTTTTGTACTAATAGCCTACATCTTTATTTTCAAATTGGCCTTCATTAAATATTTTTAGGATCCTTAGTGTGAAATCGTCGTTGCAACGTTAAATGTAAATATTTAAATGTAAAAAAATATATATATATATTTTTTTATATATTTCACGTATTTCCTTCATTGACCCACCCACGCATCTCATCACCAGGGGTGGCCTGAGCAACAAGTTGTTCCTTTGCGCGCTTCCTGACAGCGTGAACAATGTTGGGGATGAACCACGGAGCGTCCTCCTTCGCCTATATGGGGCCATTTTACAGGTGTGTAGGCATTTGACTCGACCTACCGTTAGAAATACAGTATACGCCAGCGTCGTGAGTGAACCAACCCTCCTACATTAATTTGTTTGAATTTCCCTATAAGCAAAGTCGAAACCTGTGTTATTCATTGTGTAATCTAATATAGTATGTGTTTGACTTGTTTTATAATATTTAAATTTGAATATCACCTGTACTGCCAATGAACTGGAGTCAAAGTTCACTTCAGTATGTACTGTATCTGCTTAGGTTTCTCACCACAGAATGCAGGAAAAAGACAATAGGCTAAACCTACTGTGTGATGTGACAGTGTGACAGCCACTATCAGAGGTTGGCCTTGTGTGCGTCTAGTATGTCTGCGTTCATATCATGTGCTTTAGTGAGTTTATACCTCTGTATTGCCCCTGTGAGTGTGTGTGCGCGTGTGTGTAATGTATGCATGTTCACCATAGTTGTGTGTGGTGATGTACCCCCATGGCTGTACATGCATGTGTTCTTTGCCGTAGGCTACCCAAAGGAGCGTGCCTAGAGCACTCTTGTTCCCAGGTGAACCCACCAAAACAGCACGGTACAGTATGAGATCTCTGAAATCTCAGCCTACTACAAAGACATAGAACACATGTTTAACAGGACCCAGGCTATGTTGCCGGGCATACAGTTGGGATAAATGCGTGCTAGAGTACATCCGATATGTTCTCTTCTTTGCTAATTTGCTAATTTGATTGGGATGCAAGGTACCTGGCATCATCAATGCCTTGAGGCATTATGGTTAGGGTTGATATTTGGTTCACCTAGAGAGAGGGCGCCAGACATTAAGCACCTTTGCATTCAAAATGGACATTTGGCAATTAAAAAAAAAAAGAATAGGTGGGATGCACAAGTCAACAAATGCTGATTTTAACATTTTCAGTGAAATTGTTATTAAAACTGTGAATGAAACTATTCACTTAAAGAGGTTTAACATTTTTATATAGTGCCACCTCTAGGGGAGAATCTAACAAACCAAAATCACTTTCTGTAGAACCCTTGAACAACTTAACATCCTCCTAGGACTTTTCCTTACAAAGTTATAAGGTTTAATTCAGTCAGTAAATTCATAGAATTAATCAATCTTTATTTTTAGACACATTTCATACAGGGAGCAACCCTATGTGTATCATCAGCTCAGCAAACAAACAAACACACACACACACAAAAACAATAAAGTCAATATTACCCCCCACCAAACTGCAAACACACACACACACTATTAAAGCACACATACACAATGACGCACAATGACCAACTCAAACACACACTGGAGACCACAGTTCTCCAATTAAACACAGAAAAGTGGAATGTTTTTAGTGGACTTTTTAAGGGCAACTAAGCCCTATGCTCTAGTAGAAGTGCATCCAACTAGGAAATTCAAAAGAGGCACAAAACAGGAGGACAGAGAGGAGTTGGCACACCTACCCTGGCCCCTTTGTCAACACCCCTCCCCCACTTACACAAGGAGCTAGACTACAGGGGCGTTTCTGCTCAGCTCACATTTCTAGCCACGGACGTACCACTAAAGTGGTAGAAAACTGGGGCCAGAGTTGTCAAAAGAGTAAAAAGTTTAGACAGTTAGTACAAGGCAGTACAAATGTGGTTTTTTTTTTTCTACCCTATAATGTTATGTTATGTTATGAAAGATATGTTGAAATAATAGCATGGATTCATGTTTACTTTTTAACACATTTATAACAAAAAGTAAAACCTAGACTGGTTTCAGTCATCATTCATTTGATAACGCAAACAAACAATTAAGTAGGATTTGAGCAGAAAAAAAGACCAAAACAACCTGTAAAATCGCCACATCTCTGATGAGATGCATTTAGCTAGGACGCAATCCATTTTGAGCAGGCCAAGAACGGATGCAGTGATAAAGCCACTTATCTCACTAGTCGACGTGGCTTTGTATGCACAGATTATGGCCAGACACGCGCTGACCTCTTTCTAATGTAACCTAGTTGGTCAAAAGATAAAACATGACAACACAAGGTATTCTTATCAGCTGAAACACAGAATGATGAAATTGTTATTGTCGTTGGCGGTGTTGACAGCGCTCTGTCCGTCCTGCCACAAAGTCATACGAAGAACCAAAACCCTTGAGTAAAATCAAAGACGGCGTTATTCCTTATTTCTTTCCCCTCTAAAATCAAAAATTCATAATTTATTTTACCCCGGACACATTCATTCATTTTCATGTACGCATTAACCAAAGTCAAAGTCAACTGAGTTGTACATTAACTATTTACTGTCATCTGCCTAATTGCTAATGGATGTATAAGCACTTAGCTTTTATTGCTTGCGATATCAGTGAGAGAGCATCATGTAGCCTACTTCACCAAGGTAACAGCTCCTATTTCTGTTAGGCCAAAGCAGCCTTAGAGGTATTGGTTATTCATTTCTCTGCGCTGCCCCATTAAAAATGAATGTAGCTCAACAATGAAGATATGTGAATAGCAAACAGAAATGTCTAATTTTCCTTGCTACTGTGACACACATATGGCCAAGAGACTATGGTAAACAGAACTTCTACTTCTCTGTACTCTTATGAGTTAAAGACACAGTGTTTGTTGAACTAATAGTGTCTACACAGTGAAAATTAGTAGGTTTTTACATAGTGGCCATTGGGTCCTTAGTTAGTGTATGTATTCATGGATACTTTTGGCCCTTTTCTTTTGTTGCTAGATGTCCTGTAATAAAGGGGATTCCAGACAGTCCAACAAAGAAAATCATTTCCAAGTAAGTAACTGTCTTTCTCAGGTGCCTCTTCATCCCATGTGACAATGTTTTATTTCTTTGAATGTGTAAAGATTCACTGCTATGTTTCTTTCTGGAATTCCCCTTGTAGTTTAAACCCGTGTTACAATTTTTTTTTTGGTGTTTGTTCTGAAACTAAGAGAGTGCATGCCCCTTTCTGCACCCCAGTGGTATTCCTCTCTACTCCCCCTGCTACACTGCTCCCCCCAATACAGCTAGGTGCACTTTTGACCCCAGTTTCCTTAAAAAAAATTCTCAGTCCAGATGGGTCTGTTCACCGTGGCCAGTGTGATCTGGTAAAGTTGTGTGACCTCCTGAGGCAGCCGTGATTTCAGGGAAACGCTTGGAATGAGTCCCAGCCAGAAGCATCCTGCTGGGCTTTTGAACTTCAGTGCAGAACAGTTTGAAACGCCTGCCCCCCCCAGTCCAACCTGCAGTGAATATTATCAGCAGAATACCATAGAGTTGCATAACAAAACAAACAACTGGATAGGGATTTTAAAACAATTGAACACAATGACTGACTTTTTAAAATAATTGTATTTTTATATATATATATATATATATATATATTTGTGTGTATATATATTTGTGTGTATATATGTGTGTGTGTGTGTATGTATGTGTATATATATATATATATATATATATGTGGGTGGATAGTTTGGTGACAGTTTTGATCATTCGTGGACGGACCAACCAATGACCAAGACATTTCTTTACCCTTAGTCCCATCACATGCTCATGGCCTTTGACACACAATGAGAGTGACTCTATTATCATGTGATGTCCATAACGTCATTGTGGTTGCTCAATGTGCTTGATGTGATCTGTCCTTTAAAGAATGTGTGTAATGTCATCCTTCCTTATGTACCGCACTGTACAACGCACCCAAAATAAGTTCCAAATGATCATTTAATGCAAGGTGCCTCCTTACTTACAAGTTAGTTGCACAGACTATATAGTGGATATAGTATAGTGGATTGGACGAAGCTGATTCCATGTTAGCTAACCTCCCCTCAATCCACCTCCTTAACTAGCTTGTGCGATCATTCTAAATCCTCTTTCCGAGCGAAGGGACTAATCCCTTCATTTAACTCACTTGGCACCAACCAGATGGTCGTGTACTGAAGAATGTCTGACACCTAGCCCAGAATCTGGAGCTTACTCTGGAAATGGGGTCCAAATAGATGCATACATGTGAAGCCGTGTGGAAACGACTAACAAAGATGTTGGTTCCTCTACGCTTGAAGTGCTGCTCCGTAACCCTGTACCCGTAGTACCCTTAGTGCCAGTGGCAGCACTGAAAATACTCCCCTTATGGTCATAATGACACACTTACACAACAGATAAGTGTCAAGGCAGAGCAGCAGCAGCTATTGGCCCAAAGTACCTGCTGCGTAGCTTGGCGCCTGTATTCTATCCTTTGGATTAGCAATGCTTTCTGATGGAATGGCATACAAAGCTCAGCTAAAATGTTTTGTGTTTGTCAATAACAGGAAGTGAATCCTCACTTCCTGTTATTCCTGTTGAGAACTTCTGACTGCTGAGTTAGTTAAACATCAACAAGTCGTTAGCCTAATAGTTATCTTTTAACTAAGACTTAACTGGGAGAGTGAAAAGACAAGTCAAACAAACTGCCAGATATAGCATTTGAAATGGGTCACAGGAAATTAAGTTGAGGCAACCAGGGGACTTAATGGTAGGGTGCCAGTTAGTATGTGACATAGTGAGATATGCATCGGGTACACCATAACCCACACACAAGCCAGGAAGTGTTGTTTCCTTTGAGACAGAATTCCCTGACTCAGCCAAAGAACCCAGAGACCAGAACCATCTCTCTAACTTAAAGGGAGAATCCGACATTTTGTCCCACTGTGTATATAGCGCCCCCCAAAACACGAAAGTTGCCCCAAAATGCTACTGCAGACTGACGCTTTGTTTGAAAACAGTTTGAAAACTGTGCGGATGGGTTTTAAGGAAATTCAGAGAGGGCGGGGGAGCGAGCTGTGGGTGAGTAAGACTAAATGCACGTGCTCTGGGGCGCTAGAGTCATGCGCTGAGTTTTCAGGTGAGGGAGGGGTTGGTTGCATTCTCGTGTTTTCAGGTGAGGGAGGGGTTGCTCATGTCCTCGTGTTTGAAACCAAAACACAATTGTTTCTCTTAAAGGCCGCAAAATAATCTCAGATTGCCCCTTTAACATCCACTAGTGTTTAATAATTAACCTTAATGATCGGCTCTAAACTGTGGTCATGTGTGCTTTAACCTTAGCGATTATCATTCAACAGTCGTTTCGGCATCTACTAAAATAATTAAATTCCAGAATTATATAATTGAATAACGTGAGTTGTTTTCAAGCAGAAATGATGAAATTAAAATAGTGAATTATCTCTAAAGCATCTGACATCTATATGTGAACTGCAATTAGCCTTTGAATTCTATTCTATAAGAGTGAGCTTCTCTTTGGATCTCTATTGCTATACTCTAAAGCACACTGGTAGATAAGCCTGTTTTTTTTCCCCATGTGACCTTTGGTCTGTGTTGTCCACATCACATTGCCTGCAATTAGGACTGCAAAAGCATGATTCATGCTGGACTGTACTGTGCGTCTTTCGAACACTACAGGACATAGCTAAGACAGCGTAGAATCCATCTTACAGCTTATCTTCCATGCTACTGTGTGTGTGTGTGTGTGTGTGTGTAGACACACATGCTTGTCTGTCTGTCTGTCCGTCCATGCATTCTAGACAGCGACAGCTGTCTTTATCCACCTAAGCCTTAACAACAGGGACAGGTTCTCTCTATGGGCCAAGCCTGCCTGGAAACACAATACACCCCTGTCTTGCTAACACTTCTCCGGCAGGTGAACCCAGCATACCCTGACCACAGCGTTTGCCCGCCCTTCTCGTGGGTCTCTCTCTGGCCTGTTCACACTAAATAGCTTCTCTTAGGGTTGTCAGTCTTAAAGTTCAACTCAATCTCCACCAGTAAAATATATATCTGAAATTTTGAATCTCATTGCTTTTAACACTCTTTCTTTCTATCTCTCTCTCTCTCTGTATCTCATTCTTTCTTTCGTTCTTTCTTTCTGTAATTTTAGGGGGCAGAGGCATTGGTGCTGGAGAGTGTCATGTTTGCCATTTTAGCCGAGAGGGAGCTTGGACCAAAACTGTATGGTATCTTCAAGCAGGGCCGACTGGAGCAGTATGTGCCTGTAAGTCACCATGGTTTACCAGTCAATCAAATCAACTGTTTTATTTTTTAACTAAATGTACAGTAATTCTTAGGTTTTTAGGATAGTAAAACCCTTTGACTTATAACCTTCTGACCCGGCTTCCTGTTTTAAAAGTGGTGGTAGATGTCAGGGGATAGCCAGAGGGTTAGGAAATGAAAGGAGACTATGTATTTGTTAGGACAGGGTCTGCGTCAGGCTTGTAGCAGCAGGCCTTAAGGTCAAGCATTGGGGAACTACAGAGAAAAGTACGTGCCATGATTGTGTGTGTGGTGTTCTATTCAATGGTGCATGGTTGATTTGGAATTGGAAGGGAATTAATAAACCATAAAACATCTGTTCTTCAGTGAATAAATATTATGTGTTCTGCAATAGATTTTCCACATGTATTAATTGTTTAAATTTATAAATCAGGAACCAGTCAAACTATTTGTGAATTGGTTTAACTTAGATAAATCTATAACATTTTAGGATTATTCATTATTTGGTAGATAAAAAATGATGTTGCTTGGAAAGCAAATCAAATCCACTAAATGCTAATTTAGTCAATCTGGTCAACTACAGAGCCGAAAACTGGACACCTCTGAGCTAAGTGACCCAAGCATTTCAGCAGAGGTTGCTGAGAAAATGGCTAAGTTTCATGGCATGACGATGCCCTTTAACAAGGAACCCAAGTGGCTGTTTGGAACCATGGAGAAGTATGTTTCAGGTTTTCTCTTTTCTTAAATATTCAGTTGATGCTTTTTAGGCTTTCTTGTGCATATACCTACACACAGTAGCATCTGTGTAAAACAGGTTGATAATAAAGAACATTAGCTAAGACAAATTTGCTCATCGCTAAGAATAGTTTTAAATGTGTATTGCAGCTAAAGAGTTTTAGCTGCTATGATATTGGGATATTTAATAGAGGAACATGAACATTTATTTAGGTACCTGAACCAAGTTATGAGGCTGACGTTCACCAGAGAGTCCCACCTGCGTCGCTTCAACCGCCTGCTCGGCTACAACCTTCCTCAGGAGATGGAGTTCCTCAAGTATGAACACACTCGCACACACGGAAAATTCCGCACCCATGACCAAAACAAATTTTACATTTTATTCTTCTCCCAGGTATGCAAATAATTATGTATTAAAATGTTGTCAGTGGCTGGAACATATTCACAATCAGTACTATGCGAAATTGTCCTTATCACCTTCAAATAAGGTTTTTGCTTGTTGGAGACAGATATTCAGCCCAGAGACGAAGGGAAAAAAACAGCAGGGAATACACAACAACAGTCCGGGCGACATAGATAGGGCTGTGTGGACATTAGGCTTGTCCAGGCCTGGTTGTTGTACTGACTGAATGTTGGTGTTTAAAAAAAAAAAAAAAGAAACCATTTCTTATATTTACAGATGTGGTTTTGCTTTGGTGGTAAAATACATATTGGTGAACACATAATGGCTGTTCTTTGTGTCTACCTCTTGACACATTAGTGTAAAACCAAAAGACACATTCTGTTACTTTGGAAGAAATTCATCTTAAGGCAGAATGACCATGAATATTTCATGGTCATTTGGTAAATATGGATATACGGTTTACAAAATAATACACATTATGTGTATTGTAGTGACTATACTGAATGCAAATTGAGGTATTTTATTGTATTATAAAATATTGTGATATATTAACAAATAGATTTGATGCACGTTATCCTAAAACACACCAACAGAATCCCCAGAACACACTGCGCATACCTTAACATTGTTAACTTGTCTCTCTGTAGGTCTCTTCTTAAATCCACAAGTTCTCCTGTAGTGTTCTGCCATAATGACTGTCAAGAAGGTATGTCACTGAAGCTTTAGAGTATCTCTTTTAATGTATTGAATGGAAGACAACCATTGCCGGGGCCCTTTTATTTACTTCAGTTGTTTGTTAATTTCAGGCAATATCTTGCTGCTGCAGGGACGTCAGACCTCCGACCGTCAGAAGCTGATGCTCATTGACTTTGAATACAGCAGCTATAACTATAGGTAAAGAGAGAAGATCACACTAATTGCCTCTGACGAGGTTTGTTTATGTTTGTGCCCAGTGTTTACAGAGGTTGTACTTTAGTAAGAGTCCAGAAGCTTTGTGGAAGGTGTTGTGATAATAAACAAATCTTTAATGTGGAATCGAAACCATAACATACCAACATAAAATGTTATTATTTTTTTTTATTCATTTTACACAGAAGTTTGTTTATGATAGAAGCCTCACACAGCATTTAGCATCCAAAGTGTCTGCTTTGGTTAACCACCAGTTATTGCAAGCAAACAACATTCTTTTAATGATGCCAACATTCTCTTAATGATGCCAACATTCTCCATGATGAAAGCATCATCATGTCAGCTTATGCATTTTTCAGTATACATTACTCAATATATTCCTATTAAAATATCATTCAATCCCCAAAAATAAAGAATTGCTAGCATCTTAAATAAGAGCTGATCTAACAGAGCAGAAATGAAAAGAGAAAGAATATCAGGAGATCTCTTCCTTTTTTTTTTTAAGTAAGGGAAAGAGGATAGACAAAAGAGAAAGGACTTCTGTAATGTAATATCTACTGTATGCCTTTAGGGCATTTTACCAGGAAAAACAACCAAATAAGCATTCTGACAAAACAGCCCAACAGCGTTAGCATACAGAAACTGCTGAATAAAATGAGTACAAACATGTGAGGACACGCCACTGACTGAGGCTACTAATGCCCTTGACTGGGTAAAAATACAAAACAATGTATACAAATAATAATTGGATTGGACATGTCTGGGGGGGGGGGGGGGGGCCCCGCCTTAATGCCTTTGGTTTGGCACAACCCCTTGGTCCCATCTGCTTATTAAATGGACGAAAACGGATAGCTTGTTTCCTCCCACGTAAAGCTGGCTCTAGAGGGGATGGGGAGGTAAAAGCCCAGGCTGAGTCGAATGTGGGGAGTCTGTGGGCCATATATAATTTACTACTCCTCCCTCTAATTAAATATTAATCGCAGCTGTTACGTCACCAGCATTTGGCAGGGCAGTGGCCAGAGGAAAGACGGAGGCAGTGGACAGCCAGGCCCCTTCTGGGCGATAACCTCGCCAGTGTTGTTCGGTCCAATCTTGTTCTTTATCCTCTTGCTGTTGGAGGGGCATAGAATAGAATATAATAGAGTGCAACCGAAAACAATAGTGTGTGTGTGTGTGTGTGTGTGTGTGTGTGTGTGTGTATGAGAGATTTATGGGAAACTGCAAAGACACTGTGGCCTTGGTTAACATTTGATTCTTTGCCAAGTCTCCCTCTCTCTCTCTTCCCCCCCAGGCGCCCCCTAACACTCCCCCTCTACTCTTCTCATGCTAGCCGTACACAGCGTATGCAGCCTAATGCATTGTGCCTCTTTTTGAGCTCTTTTTGCTCTTTTTGACTGGGACAAGATCATGAGTGTCCTGTTAATTGCCCTGTAGTTGCTATCACTTGAGGCGGTCCTCACCAGTTGTAACTAGTTTGGTTTCCTGGGTAACATCCAGCAGGTGCTGGATGATTTTTGCAGCTGCCGGCTCACAGCTTGATGATAATACAATCCCACCAGCCCATGTTTACACACAGACAGACACAGACACATACACACCTGTATCTTGTGTCTGGCTGTCACGGTAACACAATTAATTATACGTCACAAACATCAGGAGATGCTGTTTTTTTTGTCACTATTTAAGTCGTCTCTGTTCATGTATATTAACTTGTCTCTATCTCTCTTTTCCTATTTTGCAGAGGATTCGACATTGGTAACCATTTCTGTGAATGGATGTACGACTACAGTTGTGACAAGTTCCCTTTCTTCAAAGTTAATGCTCAGAATTACCCCTCCAAGGCTCAGCAGGTGTGTATGAATTGACCACAAGCCTTTTCCCAAAACATGTTGACAAGTGTCTTTCTACTTGCTGCCAAGGAACTCATTCATCTTTCATACTGTAGCTCCCTATTGCATCCACTAAACATTACCAGTCACACATAAAAGAAACGTATGCCATTTTCCTACAGCTGCATTTCATTGGAAGCTATCTGAATGAGTTTGACGGAGGGTTCGACAACCTGAATGAAGACGACCAAATGAATCTAAAGGAAGACATTTTCGTCGAGGTCAACAGGTAATAAACAGCACATTATACTGTATATTCACATGTGATCTGTATTGTACAATATAATACAATGCATGCATATTTAACATAGTATACGATCACGGTATAGCAGTGTACAATATACACATCGGTGCATCACAACAGGGTGATCCAAGCGCTCATCTGTTTGGTTACGCTTTAGGTTCGCCCTGGCGTCACACTTCTTTTGGGGCTTGTGGTCCATTATCCAGGCCAGGATCTCTACCATTGAGTTTGGATATATGGTGAGTATCAGCATTTGGCCTGCCCTACTGTACTTACTTACTGCGTGTATATTAACATTATGCAAGTACTATTTTTGATCAGAATAGGCCAAAGGAACATAGAGTATAACACACACATCCGGTGGTTGTGGATAGTTGGATAGATAAAACATTTCAGCTTTTTGAGTGCGAGCTGCGTGAATGTAAGCATTCAACGTGTGAAGGGTTAGTTTCCTCACACACTGTTTAAGTGTGTTTGTCAAGTTGAGAACCTGAGTTCCTCCAACTGGCTTACGAGAAGTTGCGTTTGTTAAAAGTGGTGGAAGCTGGAGCAACATCCCTGCTGTCCTCTGTTTCTGCAATAGCTGTTGTGTAAGTGAAATGGAATATAAAGTTCCTTTTAATATCCATTGATAAACTAGGTGATGGAGTTTGTCGATCAGGTGTCTTTCAGCTGCATTATTTTGCTATGGAGTCTGAGGTAGAGTTTAGTCGACATTAAAGTCACCCTTTTAAGATCGGGTTCATTGAGGTCAGCTCCAGCTTCCATTCCAATTTGAAAAGGTTTCATTGGGGCCAGATAGGGAAAAGCTGCTGTTGTAATTCCCAAAATGTGTTATCTAAACCTTCTCCTGCCCTGAAGGTTGTGTGGTGTTTCAGAATATTTGATCAAGGTTGCTTGAGGTTGCTTGAGGTTGCTGTAAGCCTTTCTGGGCACCCAACATGTAAATAATGATACAGGAAGCTCAGCCATCAGACTAAGACTGTTCTGTGTGAATATGCAATTCTGAAAAATGGGCCATGTGGGCTGGATCATGACTGCAAAAGTATTTATAATGGAAGTAGACCTCATTTGAGGCAGAACAGAGACAGACTCTGTAAAGCATTTGTGAAAGTTGCAACAATAACAGTTGCTAGTTGAGCAAGCAGAATGGATAATACAGATCATGCAGTTATTGTACTGTACAGTATGTGTACGTAAGTCTCACATACATTTACATGTATTCCAGGAGTATGCACTGGCCCGATTTGATGCGTACTTCCAGCAGAAGAGGATCTGGGGCGTCTAAAGGAAGAAGATGCAGGGTGATTGACATCATCAGCTAGTTGGCAAGCTGAGGAGATGGAGAATGGTTAGTCGACCCACAACCATGCTTTACCCAGACACCTTGCCTTGGGTAAGGCTAGCTAGCTGCCCTTGGCCATGTGTTGTGCAGAGGCTAAGCTACATCATCTGGCTAGTGACTAAACTACATCCCACGATCCATTTCAACGTTTGCAATGCCTTGATCTGAGACAGACAAAAATACTTGTACTAACCTTTGTGCTTGGTGGGGACTGCTCCTTGTGTCTGCATTGTGAACAGCTTACAAGTTGAATAGAAAGTGGGGTTCAGTAACAAGTAGATTCTCATTTGGACATGTTAACATTGCATCAATGTATATCAATCTATCATTCCCATTTGAAAATGCACTGTGGGGAATAACCAAAATATGAACATTTCTTGGTAGATTTTTGCTTACTGAAGCAGCCAGTAGCTAACTTCATATATTATATATATTGTTTTCCGTGTGAGTAACCTGACCCTTCTATCTGTTACTCTACAGCCGAATCGGCTGGCTGTGTCGCCAAACAAGGTGCAACTATGTCTACACTACTGACTTAATAAGCACTCCTTTTTATTTACACATACCTTTAAGGCCAGGGTAAAGTGAACTGAATTTCATTGGTTAGGATGTTTTTATCAGTTGAAGGGTGTGCTTAAGTCATTAATATCAACCATTCTACCATGACCTTAGGCCCTTTAGTTTAGGACAATAAGGCAATATGATACATCTGAATGCATTCCAGCTGTGGTTTCACAAGCCTGTGAGTGAATTATGTAGTAACTACATTGCATTTCATGATTTTGTTACCAGCTTATTCACCACCTACAATAGTATCGCGCTTCATGTCTTGATTTTGAGAATATTAAAGAAAGTTTAAAGCGCATTGACATCCATTAGACCCTTAAGTTTGGTAAGATAGTTGATGACTTGTTATATATTCAAATACTTTCACATACAGTGGAAATCTGCTCATTACAAATGGGTGACTTAACATTTGTTTTCCACAGAATGTACAGCTCATGGGATATATTGTTTGTTGTGTTGCCTGTGAAGGGGTAAATGGTTTAAAAACTTGTTTGTACTCCACTTCTACAAATGGAGCCTTATGAAGATATACCTGTTAACATAACAACCACCAAAATCATAATGTGACTGTGAAGTAAACGCTTTTGGAATCTAGTTATTGGTAGGCAATACCTCCTGTAAAATAGATAAACATACTGTAGATTAACTGTAGGCTAACAATTTAGGCAATCTACAGTACATTGAGAAGAAGATTCATTGAGAGCTGTGAAACTAACTTAGACTAGACATACAGAGATGACTGAATGTCTACTGTGGCACCTTTTTGTTCTGACAAGTGTACTTGATTCGATTAGATTCCGAATTATTTTTTAAACTGTGATTATTATGGATTCATTTAACTTCTTACTGTATTATTATTATTATTATGTATATTCCACAATATATATATTATTTTGTTGTTAATGTTTGAGATATGAATGCAGCAGTACCCATACTGGTACCGGATTCTGGGCCAGTAAATGTATAACCAATTGGACTGGTACTCAGCTGAAACAGCTGTGCATTCAAGTACTTGGAATCCGTACCAGCAACAGTGGAAAAGCATCCTAGGGATGGCTAGGTGATGACACAGCTACAGTAACACTGACAAAATGTATTTTTATTTTTCAATCCCTTCACATAAAAATATTAGTATATATTTTTCTTGATAATTGTTTTGACAAACAAGTGTTACTGTAGTAACACTGTAGTAATAGTGCAGTACAACACTACTGTATTAAAGTTTTGTGAACTTGATCGACACCTTTTCTAATTTTTACATTGCATTTCATAAACACGACTTTCATGACTCTATTACTGCTGTACATACCAAATTTACTGTACCCACACAAAGTATTGTTCCATAGTACATAAGATTTAAAGCTTTAATCAAATTTTTTTCATATTTTTCACAAATGAAATCACTCTTAGCTGAGGCCTTCCTGCTTGTTGATTTGGAATTGATGCCACTGTAAAATTAAAAATATTGTCTGTAATTCGGCTCTGTTATCATTACATATGTGATACTTTATTTCTTTATTTTTACATTGTCGTGTCTTGTAATGGCAACACCTGCTATGCAGTAATGTAGGCACATATATTCCTAAATAACTACTGTGCAAAGTTTGACATTGTGGAAGTGAAACGGTAAAGGGGAATAGCTTTGCAGATGGAATTTTCCTGTACAGCAAAGAAACAACCCTTGCTGGCTATAGGCTACATGCTATTCTGCTTTGCACAAATAAAAATGAATACCTGCACTTTCTGTCTTAATCATTTATTTGTATTTTATTTAGCCATGAGAATCGTACTAAGTCATGCTTTCCTATTTTCAAGAGAGTCCTTAGCTAAGATGGCAGATTCAGGATTACATTTATAGCATTTAGCAGACGCTTTTATCCAACGCGAGTTACGTTTGTCATTAGCTGCATAGGTCATACACAAGTCATCGTATGTAGGCTAAACACATTGTTATTCTGAATAATGACATCAGCAGTCATGAGGGCTATAATAATAACATCATTACATGTCAACATACTGGATCAGTAAGTCCTCAAAAAATAATTTCTAACAATACGCTCGTAAGAGCTGATCCTAACAGAGCAGGAAAGGAGAGATGATAGTTTTTTTTATTTAAGAAATAGAGGCAGACATGATCACCGTTGAGGGCTTAGTGTAATGCCAGTGCTTATGAAGCAGGCTAGACAGGTCAGTGACAGCGGTACCAAGGTGGATACCACGATGCTAGCATAGTAAAACCATCTTCATTGCGCCTTCACAATTTTGCTCACTTTGACATCCGTAGCGAAACAAATTGTGGCGCTTGCATAATCAGGGTGGAGTAGCCTACGCGCTAGAAGACCTTTTAAATTTGGACGGAAGGATCAGACAATATCATTAGTATTAGTATTATTAGTATTAGCTGCGCGAAACACCTACAATTGAAGCATATACCAGCATATATCTGAAGTAAGCAGACAGGTTGAAGCCAGCCAGGGTCCCTGCATTAATCTGTTGAGCACAGTGCAAATATTTGTCTTCCAACTCTGTTTATATTGAGCATGTCACTCTATGGTGCTTAAAACTGCTGGTTAAAACAGGATAAATAACTCCTTGAAAGAAGATAATTTATTTGTGTCATTTACTTGCAGATGTTTATTTCCGTGACACATTGGCTTCTCACTCATGAATGTCAACTAAAGCATTGGCCTTTGTTTCTCTGTTCAAGCACCCATGAACAGATTGGATCTCTGTGAAAGAGAAGAGCTATAGACCTAAATCAGGTATTCTCTCCATGTTCTGGGCCAGCTGGAATATTTACCAGAATGCTATTTGAGGTCATGTATTTCTAGTATGCTGTTGCCTAGGCTGGCAATGAGAACAGGAATGAGTCAGCCATGGGCCTGGACAGCCCAGTGCCACGCCCACTGCCAGGCTGGCAGATGCGTTGTCCATGTTGTGCCAAGGTCACTACAGCTATGCTGCCAAGGTCTATTGACCTTATCTTCACACCACACAGCTTTGGACTTTGTAGAGCTTGGCCAGACATCTTTGGCTTTTCCCGCTTAAGTATGGCTTTCCCCGCATGCTTTATAAATAATGAGAGAAAAACATGTTCCACGTTAGACACGTTAGACAAAATACAGGCAGCATGACTGTATTTTGTATATTATTTGTAAATAAGTAATAAACATTTAATGTTTTACAAACCTTGTTTAACACGCACAATCACTTAGCAAAAGTATTAGGCCTACCTGTACATATTGTAGCTCAATGTAGGAAGAAATGTTTCATAGTTTGTAGATTAATGTCACCCAAGACACACAACAGTAGCTGTGAGAGGCTGTGATAAGTTTTCTTCCCAGGGAGTGAGCTGGCATGTAGCCACAATAAAGTGAAGTAGGTCTGCTCACTGCTGCTATCTCTCGAAGCTGATTCTGAGATCCTGCTACAATTGCCACTTAGCCATATGCGACGCAAGGGCGCAGATCCCATCTCTTAATGCGTACTCCCATGCTCTACTCTAATGCTTTCATTCTCTGAGAGCTTTCATAAAAAATGACCGATGCCAGGCATTTTATTTAATTAAATTAAACACTGTGTGTGTGTGTGTGTGTGTGTGTGTGATAGAGAGAGAGAGAGAGAATGTATAATACTGCTGCAGTAATTTGCTTAAGTGAAAGACCCAAGCAACCCAAGTTTGTTTGCAATAGAACACTATCAATAATTTGCCTTAACCAGAGGGCAATCTGCTAAGAAAAACGACATGACAATGTATTTTAAAGCATTTAAACATTTTTACACTAATTTAACTGTTAAGTGCCAAAGTCACACCCTGTCTGGAAGCCTCACTGCTGAGATCATAACAAACAAACAGTGCTTGTGGGAGGGTTAACAAACCAATAGGCTCTTAGAAATGAACTTTCCCTCCCAAAGAAAACCTTAATCATGTTGCTGGATTTATTTGATATATTATAACATATATATATATACAGTAGCTATAGGCTAACGTTATATGTAGAGGTTATACACACAATACTATTACGATTGTGTTTAACACAGTAATATAATAAAGAAAGCGCAGTAGCCTACGTAACATGGTAGTAAAAGTTATAAAAGTACATAATACTGATGTCGAACTTAGGTGGATTGATGTAGGCTTATTCAGTAGCAGTAGTAGTTTTAGACTTTAAAACGATGTTCGTGTTATTGCTGGGGTGTACATTTTAGCCTGCCATTGTTTTTCGGACTTGCGGTTTTATCTTCGTTGATAGTGATTAAATATCACCACCTAGCGGTTGGCCATAGTTTTCGCTGTAATTCACCCAGTGAATCCACCAGTGTGGTGTATCCAGTCTTATGGGTGTATCTAGCTAAAAAAAATGCTCTCTGCGCTGCTCGGGACAGTACACACTACCCCACGGTTTGGTGATTGGTGTTCAATTTTAAGTAACTTTAGACTATTTTGATTCTACCTCGATATAAGATTATTATATCCCATTGGATAACAATGGTATCAGTACATGGTATTTGATTGGTTGGGACTTCAGCGGAAGGAATAGACCACTTTCAATTCCGTAAACTGAAAATAGTCCATGTGGTTCCGCTGTGTTTAGATACTGATCCGTTACACCGATTAACTTTGTGTTCACAGACTTTGAGACGTTTTTTTTTTAAATTAAAAATGGAAACAGAAGCTAAAAGACTCAAGGTTTGAATTTACGTATTTAAGAAGCTAACGACATTGTATGAATTTAGCTGTTAGCTTACCTACGTTGCTGTCTATAAAATATGTCAAAGATCGTACGAATGACCATTATGTCAGCTTGGCTGTCATTTTAGCTCCTTTCTATAGTTGGTCCCCTTGCCATCCAAATCTTCCATACCATTTGACATATGTTGCCGTTAGCAATACATATTAGGCTATACGTTTTTTGGTGTCATATTTGTAATTATAATATTGTTGTGATTCATGTCATCGGCAGGTAGGTGACAGCGCAGAGCCTCTGAAGAACTTTCTACAGTGGTGTGACAGAGTTGGCTTGATACTCAGCAATAAGGTAGATAAATAGTAACCTAGAAAATAATCAGTTTATCATCACTCTATACATTCAACCATATTATATAACCATATTACGCCATTAAGACTACAACAAATACAAACCCTTTTAGGATTTAAGAATAGAAAATATTACACAATGTCAGGGCAATTGAATAACATCTAACATCAAAAAAATCACCTTACACTGGATGTCCATGCAGGTGCGTGTGAGTAAAGAGGGGACAGTGGCAGCGTATGGCATGCTGGCTAATCAGGACATTGAGGAGGGAGAAATTTTGTTCACCATCCCCAGATCAGCTCTTCTCCACCAGGGAACAACCAAAGTCTCTGCCCTACTTCAACAAGGTGATAAGCACCACATGACATTACAGCTGTCCGCATTAAATGACCACCCTGATGTGGAAGAAAACAGCAGGGTGCCCGCTTGGTTTACCTTTGTGTATGACAACACCATTAAGCCATTGATATTCACTGTTTTGTTCCACTATACACACTATACACTACACCATACATCTAGTATCATTGTACAATTACATTAAAAAATGTTAATGTAAATATTCCGTTTCAGGCACCACATTATAATCTGTAAACCTGCATACTACCTGAGCGGAATTACCATTTTGTCATAAAATCTCTCAATTAAAAAAGGAAGTACTTCTAAGCGCAGTGGTACAGCATTGCGCTTGGATTCAAGTTGAAAGCACTAGCTGAAGCACACACCTGAAGTCTCATTGTATGTGAGTGCTCAGGGGACCACCGAATGCATCACTCTGCCCCTCCAGTGGCTAGAATTGTATAGAACTACGCATTTACCAGCACATTGGCCCTAATGCAAGAACCACTCGTACAAACAGTTGTACTTAAGCGGCTCATATGAACAATTTAAGAGCATTTAGAATCATCCTAGGGGCTAACTAAATGTAAAACATGTGAATCAGGCTGAATGTTTTACATTTGGTTAGTAATGTACTGTATTTATTGATTCATTAACAAACTATTAACCAGTTGAGAACTCCTCAAGGTCTGATAATACCGAGGTCTTTCTTGCAGATAAAGCTTCCCTGCAGAACCTCTCAGGCTGGGTGCCACTGCTGCTGGCACTACTGTACGAATACACGTCTCCAGAGTCCCACTGGAGGCCCTACCTGTCCCTCTGGCCTGACTTCAGCACCCTGGACCAGCCCATGTTCTGGTGGGGAACGTCTCTCTTCAATGTACAACGTACTGGGCCTAGGCCTGTATCCTGAATTGATTGGAATGGAACGACTGACCCTAATTAGAAAGTATTATATATATAATATGCACTGCATATTAGCATAATTTGTATATTAGCATGTAGGTGGAAAAGCTGTGAATGCTCAGCAAGCCCCATCTTGATCACACCCCTGCTTCGTCCTCGTCTCGTCCAGGTCTGAGGGGGACAGGAGGAGTCTGTTGAAGGGCACCGGCATTCCTGAGGCAGTGGAAACGGACCTGAGCAATATCCAGAGGGAATACAGCGACGTGGTCCTGCCCTACATCAGCAAGCATCCTGACCTGTGGAACCCCAGCACACACACCCTGGAGCTCTACACGCGCCTTGTGGCCTTCATCATGGCCTACAGGTAGGGACACACCGTGGATGCAAAATAGAAGGAGAAAGGTAGGAAAAGAGAAACACCTTCTCCTCCTATTGCTGATAGTTTCCAAGAGCCCCCCCCGGATGAGGAAGAGGAGGAGGAAGAGGAGTGCAGTCCAAACCCGCCAATGATGGTTCCCATGGCTGACATGCTGAACCACGTGTCCAATCACAATGCCAATCTGGAGTACACACCGGTGAGGAGACACGCCCACTTCAGTGACACTGAGGGAGGCGGGGACTTTCACAGGAAATGCAAAGTCATTTATGTGAACGGTGCATTATTATTGTTTGTGTGAAAGATTGCATGCAGAAGATTGTGGTTTGACGTGACAGTGAACTACTTTAACATGGTGATTTTCTGTTTCAACTTCTACTGTTTTAACACAGTAGGTTTTGCCTCACTTCAGACTTTTCTTTCTTTAATATTCATCTAATTTTCTCTTATTTTTTACTCTTCGTTTCCCAGGAGAGGTTGAAGATGGTGTGTGTACGTCCAATTCGTAAAGGGGATGAAGTATTTAACACCTACGGGCCGATAGCCAACTGGCAGCTGCTGCACATGTACGGATTCACAGAGCTGTATCCTGGCAACAGCAACGACACCGCCGACATTCCTTTAGCTAACGTCTACAAAGTTGCCAAACAAGGTACAGACAACAATTATTCAGAGAGACTAATAAAAGTAAGCTAGAATGCAAGGTTCAGAGCAGCAGACCATGATGATACTCCTGTGACTATAAAGCTGTGAAGTCCTGAGAAACAACAGGAGAAAAGTACAGAAAGGAGGTGGTGAAAGCAGGGAGCGATGTAGCAAATTTATACACACACTCGATGAGTGAAGTGAATGCCAGTGAAGGAATTGTGCACATGAAGGCATCTGTGTAAAGCTACCTTCCCCTGGTTACTGATTTTGCCCCCACACCGGAATTAAGCACCAACTTTGTAAACAAGCACAGTTTGACCCATGTCTGTAGACCAGTGTCAGTATACAGTATTAGTGTAATTTTCTCACTCACTCAGAAAACTGTCTACCTCATCCTCTGCTTCCCCCCATTTCCAGGTATTAAGTCAGACTCGGACCAACAGCTAATGGCGGAGAAATGGGGAATGCTTTGCGAGATGGTGGGGGAGAAACAAGCCTTCATCTTCGGCAAACAGGGCTGCCTCACTGACACAGAGCTCCACACCACGCTTAAGGTCTGCACAAATTACATTTGAAAAATAGTGTGCAGTTGCATCTTGTGACCAGATGGAGCCGCCAATATCAATTAGGTCATTTTAGTAGATGCTTTTATCCAAACCGACTTACAATTACATTGTAATATTACATGGAGCAGATAGGGTTAGGCATCTTGTTTACAGGATGCTTACAGGTAAGCAGACTCTGGGGCTCAAACCCACGACCTTGCGGCTGGGAGTCCACTAGACTGTCCTACCCCCACAAATTTTCATGCAGCTTTAAAGTGATTTAAAAAAAAAAAATCAGTATTGAGCCTATGTAATTGTTCCATTGACAACCAGATTCTGCATACAGTTTATTGGCTGTATTGTGTTCATCTGTTAAAATGTCTCTCTGCATTCCTAGTTGTTGTGCCTGTCTAAAGAGGGATTCCGAGAGTACAGAGAGAATGAGGGCTGGGAGGATGAAGAGGAGGATGAGGATGAAGAGAAGATTTCCCTGGGATTCTCCTATGAGGGGCTCCCGGGCCTGAAGGCCGAGTGGAGGCATTTGATCCACACGTCCGCCCGCACGACACTGGATTCCTACAGTGGGGAAGGTTTGGACCAGGAGCGGGTGTTGATAGAGGACAAGGCAGCTATTGCTGCATTGAGCCACCGACAGCAGAGGGCGCTGCAGGTGCGTCATGGACAGAAGAGTATTCTACACAAAGTGATGGAACTTACAAAGTGATGACACACAAAAGCATTAATTTCTAAATTTGTACAATTCTTTTCCAAAACTGGTATATTATTAAGGACAGTAAACTGAAAATAAATGTGAAAGGTACAGAGTTTAAAAGAGATTGTTTGCATGAAGTAGCACGAGAGACCTTTGGTTGGCAGGTGTGCACTTTTCTCCTAGTGCTCATCGGTTCATAACAAATAAGACTCACCTAACATGGTTAGATATGTTACCTATGTTTCCCCCAATATAGTCAATCTTTTTTTTTTTTTAAACTAAATCAAATGGATTAGAAAAACATTACCAGAGCTATTTTAACAGAACTAAATAAAGTCTTTATGCCAGTTACAAATAAACACTACCGCAAAAGCACTTTGGATTAATTTCACCAACAACTGCAAAACTTTGAAAGATAAAAAGGTTATGGCTGGTGTGCTTACATTTGTCATACATAGCCTATAAAAAAACATTAAGTATTGATCACCAGATAGTTCTTTCCTAAGCCATAGAACTATTGTTGTAAAAACTATTAAAACAAGTCAGACCTGTACTGCTACTTAGTTTAAGTTTTTCATGTGTGTGATTTTATGAAGTGACAGCAATTGGCTCATGTAAAGAATGGAAGAGACTTCCCTGCCCTGGAGGGGAAAAAAACATGGTATCATGCCAATAGTACAAAAGAAACAGTACAGCTTTGACATTATATGGCTTAAGAAGTCTCATGTTTGCTAATTGGCCAATGTCAGGAGAAATCATTGTAGGTTGGTCATTTTATAGGCTATGTTGCGAATACAAAAAATGAGTCCTTTCAGTCCTTTCACTTTGAATCTAATCTTAACATTTGATTACAGCGGCCGTGACTTTCAGACATGCACAACATAGGAATCCTGGACAATCCTGTATTCTAAAAGACTGCACTTCTGATCACTGAGACAGCAATACAAGGGTTCCTGTTCCATTTATACTTTGCACATGTGTGCTTTCAATTTGCATTGAAGTACAATACTGTACAACTGCTTTGAAGTAGTGCCCAAACATGGGAGGTTTTAAAATCAAATCAAAATGATTGCACAACACTAAGCTAATTTGGTTTATGAAACAGACAATCGCTAACTATTAACTTACTGATGCAGTTGGATTTTGTTTAATGCTTTATTTCCTGTATGTATGCATACTGCAGTTAAGTAGCAAGAACTAAAGGCAACTAGAAAGAACTACAAAATACAACACACGGACCAATACGTTTACAAAACATTCAAAATCCTTTTACAAAACGGGCTGTATTGGTCCTATTGTTCTGCAATTGGGATCTTTGTACAAATTTTTCAAGATGCAATTCTGACATCTGAAGTTTATCCACTATTTTACAAGTGCCAGGGAGAGGCCGTTAGCGCAACAGCTGCTTATGGACAAATTAACAATAGTCTGCATCACCACACCCCACACACACACACACACACACACACACGCGCGCGCTCACACACATCCGGAGTGGGCTTCTACCCTGACCCAGAGACTTAACTACACTTTATAGTCCCACTCAAGAAGGCGATAAAGGAAAAAAGAAAAAAGAAGAGCAGGCAGTTTTCCTTGTATCTTCTACCATTCAGCTTCTGAATGCAAAGGGTAGATAAAGAGAAAAAAAAAGCTCTTGTGCGAGGGAGGCAAACAAGGGACTTTGGTAATGAGTGAAAATAAAACATGTCTTTCTTTACATGTCATGTTACATTTTTATTGGTTCATTTTTCTTCATCTATCCTTGAATCTCCCTTTTTACCTCCAATATTTACATAAAAAAAAAAAAACGAACAGCACGTTCTCCAATTCCATTCAGCCCCAGAAAGGGGGGAAAAAAAAGAAGATCTTTAGATCTGTGAGCAGTAGTCCTTCTGTCCTCTTAAGTGTCATTGCCATTGTGTCCAGTGCCAAGTGAAGCAGGTGTGGGGTGGGTCCAGGCCTCGGCATCTCTCCCATAGGCTACAGGCTGGCACAGACTAGCTGGCACCAGTGCCTTCCATCACCTGTTGCGCCTGTTTCTGTCCCATGCAGCACTGGGCTACAGACTGGAACAACCTGAGAAAGGAGAGGGCAGGGACAGAGTAGAGACAGTTCAGCGTTTGCACTGTGGGCTTTACAAATGTTTGTCTTTAGGGCCATTTCATCTTTTCCTGGGGTTGACATGGCTGTCATACAACTTATAATGTGACAAAGTATGCCTTTAAGAGGGCTTGAGCGTGCATGCAGTGGCCCACGACTGGGAACAAAACAGGAAAACGTACTTTTCAATCTCAGGGGCACAGTGCACAAAGTCATGGCTCCAGAACTTGAAGGCAGGATTCTTAATGAGCTCAATGAAGGTGATGAGTAGTCCCCAGGGGTGTGGCCTGTTCACTATCAACCTCTCCAGTAGAACCCTGCACACAGAGGGAAGACCAATGACCTTGTTAACAGACCAAGATGGGCTCTTCCAAGTCCAACCTCCAGAGGGTGCTGGAGAAACGCCGTTTACCTGGTGATCTGCTCCTGGATGGCCTCAGTGTTTGCCTCAGCAAACAGGTAAAGCATGGTGCAGCTGAAGTAGTGGGTGTGGCTGTTGGGGTAACGAAGCTGATTGGCTATTGCATTCAGAAACAGGTAGCGCCCTGGAAAGATAAAGACAAAATTATGTGATGCTTAATATGCTTAATATGTTCTTGGGGTTCACTGCAGCGTGCAGGTAGTGGCTGCGTGTGTTGCCGTCTCACCCTCGGTGTCCAGGTCCACAGCCAGGTTCTGGAAGATGTCCATGTGTGCAGAGTGGGTGATGGTGCTCATGGAGGGGGTGCTGCCCTTGTTGTGGATGTGGGCAATGGCCTGCGTTCCCACGTACAGCACCAGAGCGTTGATCAGCTGGATGTTGTAGCGGTTCCCCGGCTCATTGGACACCTGCACAGATGGATGCATTCATGTGGTTTCTATTAGTTGTTGCATTGCAGTCCGGCATGCCACCAAGTCGCAAGAGCTGTGCGAGGACAGCTCAAGTATATAATAAAAACAGCTGGGAATGTCAAATGTTTGGATTAAGGTTGATTTTATAAAGCCAATAATGGAACTGCAGATAATGTGGTTTCTCTAGCCCCTACCTGCAGGTTGCTGCGCAGTTCCGACAGGAAGGTGACTGGGGAGCGTGTCTTCAGGTAGGAGTCTAGGTCCTTCTTGAACTGGGAGGGCATGACGCCAGTGAAGTTGGTGAGGATACGAGGAGCGATGTTGATCTCACTTAACATGTCCACCTGTCGCAGAGATGGGGAAGGCAAACCAGACCAGTCAGAGTGTGCCTGCACTATTTTACCACCGCGATGTCAATGGCTGAGCGGGTCAGGATTAAGAAGTGTACCTTTACCTAGAGGTCATCTCATAAACTCAATGTTATCTGGGCCCAGATGTGGTCAGCCTACCTTGAGGTTGGGTGTGAAGGGGTCAGGGAGCCTCATGTTGCGTGGGAAGGCACTGAGGATGAGGTTGCGAAGCTGGATGCAGTTGGGCGGGATGACGTCGCAGAACCCGTAATGGTAGTCACACAGGAACTCTGGAAAGTCGTGCAGCAGGACTAGGAGGACACGTAGAGTGCCCTGAACAACAAGTGAGTCAGGATTGATTAAAACACCCATTGAAGCCTATTTAAATTACTTACTAAACTTCATCCTCTAGGGTAAAACAGAAGGGGTGCGTGTACCTTGTAGAGGATTTGCATAGGTTTGTTGAGCTCTACATTCCTCAAGAAGGGGGCCAGGTACTTGAAGAGGTCAATCAGCAGCTGAGCATACATGGGCCAACCCTGGAGGTTAAACACAGCGTGAAATTAGAACAACATTGATAAACCCAGAGGACAAACACTCGCCTTGGTCTGAATGATGGTTTCCGACTGTTAAGGGCAAACTAAAGCCCTATGGCAGTGCGTGCAGGTGTCTGGTACGGGGTCCTTGCTTACCTTCTGCTGCGGTGTGTGCGCCAGCATCCTGGCGATGAAGATGCGGTGAGAGATGAGCTCCAGCCAGGCATAGACAAAGCCAGGTGCCTTGGTGGGCCGCAGGATGTGGAAGGTATTACTGTAGGGAAGGAAAAACTAAAGTCTCACATCTGTATAATATTTCTAAACTCGATCCCTGTCTTTTCCCTGATTGCTTAATTGCTAGCATATGATATTGCCTTTGTTGTTAGCCAAGGATTCAACCAAGTCACCTCCAGCTTGGGCTCTGACAATAACCGCGGTCATGTGATGCCTACCGCGACAACTATACATTTTACTTGCAGTTTACTGCCAAACTGTGGCGATAAGTTGCTTTTACAATGGTAAGAAAAAAAATCCATACGGTCACAGCCCTACCTCCAGCATTCACCATTAACCAATTTGTGTGATACCTTTACACCTCAGAAGCCATCGGGTAGTTTCTGGTAGTTGGAAGGCCTTCAATAGAGTGTGCCGGTGCCTACCAGAAAGCAGTCAGTGTCTGAAAGTTGATAGTCTCTAGAACGTGTTCGGGGGCGTTGAGCTCCAGCAGTAGCATGATGAAGATGCGGTGATACGGAAGCTGTTGGAATTCAGTCTGACGCACGTCATGGTCCTGGATCAGCACCCCGACTACGATACCCAGCACCTGGAGACAGGCAGACATTCACTAGATCAGTCAATAGCAAACATAGTACCACTGGTAAACAGTTGGTTCAATTTCATTATTGCATCTACTTGTTCCAACACAGTTAATGTAGTCGGGTAGTCTGTTAAGACATATGCACACATTACCCAAACCGTACAATTTAGTCACACTCTGCCAGGAAACTTGGCTATAGATCAGGCTTTTGTTGAGCTAGTTGATACATTGCTAACCGTTAACTGGTCTTTGAGGACGAAGCAGACGGCTAGTTATATCGCTAACCGGTCCTTGAGGACGAAGCAGACGGCTAGTTATATCGCTAACCGGTC
>JAOEHI010000021.1:4550583-4566852 GCA_025447815.1 Percopsis transmontana
CAATGCCTATATATATATATATATATATATATAAAAAAAGGCATTGAGGTCTACCTCCTCAAAGAGGTTAGAATTTGTTGATGCCAAAAGCACACATGGGAAAATGAAGTGGGGCTGTCAGCAAAAGCAGACATTGTATGGAAGACTGATCTGCATTTTCTCTCCCCAAAATGGAGTTTTGACAAATTTCTAGATGGGTACAAATTCAAGATCATTAATATGCAAGAGCACATTATTGTTGCGAGACACAATTGTGCCACCATGTATGAAATATGTTAATCCAATCAGTTATTAGTCCTGATCAATGGAGAGGAAATGCAGTGTTGAGCGTCGCAGTGCTGGGCTCTCAGTCACACCATCACCACTTACAGGCCTTCATCTTACTCTGCTGAAAGGTTGGTGGGTTCAGGCCTGGAGTGCTCATTTTCCTGGTGCCAAACGGGTCATTGGTCACACCTGTAATCCCCAGGCCAGAGCTCAGAGGTCCTGAAATTGGAACAATCACATAAATTCATACAGCAAGAACACCACAAATGTATGGCTGTTGTCAAAGCAGAAAAATAAGTTAAAGGCCCAATCCGTTACTTTGTCGGTGCCACAGTTATGTTGAGTATTACAACGCCGCAACTGTCAATCAGTGCTGCACATCTCCCTCACAATACGGATCCAGAGTTTAGTCTCTTCTAGTTTCCCCCGTGTCACTGAATCATCTTTGCTCGTAGAGGTTTTATTACTCAACAGCAGAACGAGCGCAAGAACAATTTAGAAAGTGAAAGAATATATGCGAGTGGGCAGCAGCTCATACTCTGCCACTCTCCCCCCCCCCCACCTTCTAACTCCCACTTGCCTAGACATTTGAGCAATTGCTACAAAATGTCAATATCTTATCCTCCAATTGGGCAAGGAAAACCCCCAAAACCTATAACACCGATCTGACTGCAGAGACTAGTACAGGCAAACATCAAATAAGGACTTAACTGTAGACGTCATTCTTTCCCCAAGTGGGCGGAACTTTAACGTATGGGGGCTTTAAGTTAAAACCTTTAGATTAGTAAATAAGGCAACCTAAAAACAGGGTTAGAATACAAATATAGGAACAAACAGTTCCTATATTGTAGTGTTCACATTCATACATCAATTAAATAATGAAATGCAAGTGTACATTCTGACCTGTTGTGTGTTTGGTGGAAAAATTAAAAAGCGTTGCAGTACCAGAGTCCATACCAGGGAGCTGCGAGGAAAGGCTGCCAATACCCCCAAAAGGTGTGCTGGGGTTGGGCAGTGGTGGGAACGGCTTGGCTGGGGACTGGGGGTTACTGAAAGCAGAGCTCAGAGAGGATGGGAAGCCCTGTATGCTCTGAGTGTGGGAGGTGGCTGTGACCCCCAGGTTCAGAGAACTCATAGCAGACAGGGGGTCCATCTGAAGGGCCAAGAAAAAAAGAACAGGTACATTGTACAAATATTGTTTTAACAAATATAAATAGAACATCCAAAGCACTTCTAAAAGCCACCCATGGACCTAAACTGTAGCTCATCTTGACACCAACCGTCTTATGACGAGATGGTTAGCCTTTTTATTAGATCATCAACCGTCAGTGGGGTTTGGCGGATTTACAAAAGGTTTGTGGTGTGAGCAGCGATACCTGGACAGGGGAGATGGCATCCAAACTGCTGGTGCTGGGAGCACGACCTTTGGGCATCACGCCGGGTGGCGGCTGACGAGCTTTGTTCATCACATTGCTGCAGTTCGCAACCATGGTCAGGATAGTCTCCGACAGTTCCTGGGACACATTCCTAGAAACACGGCAAAATTATTTTCAGAATTAACAAAATAAATACATAAGAAAAGTGAATGTTTTAGGTCAGTGGAGAAAGAGACATTTATCTCTCTCTTGTCTACTATTGTACAATAATGTTGCACAACAGTCTGACCGGTAATTACAAGGGTATTGGTCTGCTTAGTAAGCAGAAGACTTCTTTTGAGCTCATTTGGTTCTTATCGATAAATAGCCGATTATGATTGACGATCGGTTGGATAATCTGGTATCCCAATTAACACTAGAGAAGGCCTGTCAGTTCAAAGTACTACAGTTTGGCGTCTCACCCTGCACAGGACTGCAGGCATGCCAGCATGGTGGCCAAGGTCTCTGGGGGCAGCTGGGCACTTTTGGGCTGGTCTTTGTCTGGAGCCAGCCCACCCATAATGGAGGGACAGCGCCTCTTGAGGAATGTCACGCACGCCTGGATAAAAGGCTCCTGACAAAGGGGAACAAGTAGTAACCATGCTTTTTAACCCAGGTGCTAAAAATCACTAAACATTACAAATGCTGAAATGGTATATGAAAGAAAACCACTAAAGAACAGCAATATGGTCAGAATATCTTGTAGTTACACATTTGCAATAAATGTAAGACTTACCCCATGCTCTCTGATTTTGTCAGTTAGCCATTTGTCAAGTTTGAGGTATTCACGGCGAGAGGCAAGTGCAGCAAGGTCAATAACAAAGGCAAACGGAGTACCATTTAGCAGCATCGATAAAGACTGGAGAGCAAAAAGAGAAGAAGCCAAGTCATTACGTACAAGGAATCCTATTGAATACATTTTATGGTTGCGTTTTACTCAACATGAGACTATATGGTTTAATAAGGACTAATAATCTCAGGATGTCAATACATTTGTCCCCAAGAGAGATTTACCTTCAAGTCCTGGGCCACGTCTAAGATTCGAGAGAGCTTGGCCTGGTCATAATGCTCCCCTCTCATGTACCACTCAGCCATCGAGTGCATAATGAGCTGACGGATTGATGGAGACTGACCCTGCAAGCAGAACCATCTTGTTTCAGTGCTAAATTATTTAGAATACAGTATATAGCCAAATTAAAACCTAGTTTAAAATAGAATGTCTTCATTGATCTACCACCCACCTGGCCGTGCCAGGCATAGTGCAGGATGATGGCAGAGTTTGGGTGGTTGCCCAGGAAGATGGGCATGAGAGTGGAGATGAGCTCATGCCTCAGCGTGTGCCACGAGGTGGAGATCTGCAGCAGGGCCAGCACCAACATGTCTGGGCAGTGTTTGATGGGGAAGCCAAACAGCTGCTTCACCTGCTCGTACTGGCCGACCTCAGACAGCCGCAGCAGACTCTCTACCAGGTCCAGGCTCTTCCTGTGTTAGGAAAAGACATAAGCCACAGTTGGAGAGTATCATAGAATAAAGAGACCAATAATCATATGGAATTAATGATAAGCAATAATAGGCCTACTTTATCTTTGCAACATACCGGCTACAAAGTAAACCCATGTGTGTGCCTTCAATCCCACCTATGCATCATATATATTTACACATGGCTTCTAATGCTGAACTATGTCATGAACAATGTCCAATATAACGGCTGGGGCCCAGCACCTATCGCCACAAAGTGCAGCTACAAAGTGCAGCTGCACTGGGGCTTACAGCTGATGTCATCCCAGTCAGAAAGTCAACATGTTGATTCCACCAGTAAACAAAAAGGCTAGATTCTTATTATGGCCCAATCAACACTGTACCAGGTTGCAATCTCCTTGTTGTCCTCCTCTGGGGGTGCCTTCAGGATGTCAGTGGCCACTGTGTGGCAGGGATAGTCAGCAAAGCAGAACACTTCTGGGCTTATCAGTGAGTGCTGGATGAAAGAAAGCTAGAGAAAGACAGCAATTGGACAAGGTCAGTTTTTGTCACGCTCAAGCAAAAATAAAAGTTGCTGCAGCTAAACAGAAACAGCTCTTGTTAATCCTTTTTTCATGCCATTTTTATATTAGAAGAGGCTGTCGGGCAAGTTACCTGTCCTTCAGCATTTTTCCATGGCCGATAGATGAGGTCCACAGGGAACACCTCCATGCCCAGCCCCCTTTGGATGCCACACACAACTATCTTTAGGCCTTTACTGTCCCGGATCATGAAGCCAGGGTGGTCCAACTCATAAGTCACCTCCTTGAAGTTCAGATTGGGGTTCTAGAACAGACAGTCCAGATTAAAACCCAAGTGGTTTAAAATGGTGTCCGAAAGCAGGCTTGCATAACATAGGATCTTAAATGAACACTTTGTAGCTGAGATACATTTTATTTCAACTAGCAAAGACAACACAGGCCAATTAGACCGTACATGTCCATTATAGTTCAGGTAAAAAAAAAAAACGATGAGAAGATTCTTAGGGCAACTGTTTCCACCTTTTCATCAGTAATTCATTATTGTTGATGCATGCTTCAATCCCATATTGTGTTAAAAGACAAACACGATTAATATATTACATGGGGGTTTAAAAACAAAACAAAAAACACATTCATCCATCCAGCTTTATAGTGACACTTACCACTTCCTTGACAACGTCGATAAGAACATCAACGTTCCAGGTATGTGCCTGCGAGCCATCAGTTTTGTCCTTCCCATCACTCCAGATACCACTTCCTGGTGCAGAGATGGACTGCAAGAGAACAAGAACACATCCTTTAATTTCATAACATGCCAAACGTCTGTATGAAGACTTGAATATTGATATGAGGAAGCTACAGAATGGCAGGTGTAACAATAATATTCATTATGATTGAAGACAAACTATCTCCAGGCATCTCACCTGTAGTGGGATGCCATCAGCCAGGCCACAGTGGCTACGGGCCATCATACCCAGAACCCTGGCCACTTGGCCAGCAGTCACCTCTCTCGCCCCATACTGGTGGATTATGTTTCTGCACTCATCAACACTAAATAAAAGACATGGGACAGCACAAAACATTTACTACTGGTGAAAGCTGCAACATGTGTTCGTGTAGGTTTTTAGCATAATTGTTTCTTTGTCACAATTTATAGAACATCAGCCTTAGTACACTATAGCAGTAAGTTAAGCAAGTTATTTCCCCCCCTCTAGACTGAAATAGCTGGACAATTATGGACAAACTCTGGTTTAGTGTTTGGAATTACTACTATGATTGAAACCGGTGTTACAGAAACATTGTAGTTTTGGTTTGAACTGCAAAGTGTATGCCCCTCAGATTCCCCTCCACCTAAAGCCAGTTGTGTTACAAAATAATTTGGAGGGGTTAGGACCGATAGCGGTATCGGGTGCCGATACTGACGCAATTCACTTCATCGGATATCGGACTGAAGTTACCGCTCCAGATTCCATAGTCTAATGTATTTATGAGTTATAAATATGTATGCAATATGTCAAGTTTGCGCTCTGCTGCCTCTGGTAGCTAGTGGACAATCAGAATGTTTGTGTTGTACAGTTCTACTCATACAAAGCTGTGAGCACTGAGCTAATGATGATCGCCAATACAATAGACGTCTCTTAATGTATAGTATAGACATCTCTCGTTTGGGGGTTTGGAACACCAACCAACACGAAAAGCGTACCTTCAAAAAACAGACAATAATGGTATGGTTTGTGTTCATAATGGTACTACTGCTAGGAAAATTTGTAAAAAAAAAATTAATAATAACACAACGCTTGACGATTAAGGCAAAAACAGTACTCACTTAGCACAGAAGCCATAGCCAACTTCTTGCATAAAGTCTGCAAGAGAACTTTCCATCATGGTCTTCGCTAACTCTCCAGAGTCTGGCAAGATCCTGTCCATGAGAATGTCCCGTTTTTCAGGGTACAGTAGTGGTGCAAGCACCACAGGGCAGCGCTCCTGGGGAAAATCTGAAACACAACACCTAAATGAGCAAATGCAGCACAGACAGATTTACCAATGGTTTCTTTTTTTTTTTAATGCGCTACGTACGTTACCTATTCATGATTCTCTGCACTACATTTAGGTACTTTGTTACATAGTCATGATTCTCGTACCTCTGCAGAGTGTCTTGAGAAAAGCGTCAATCTGCTCTTGCCCTACTCCACTAGCTCCCTTCTGGCCAAACAGAAGATGGGAGAGGAGCAGGTGCAGGACCTCTATGGCAATGTCCTGGAAGCCACCTTCCTGGTTTCCTCCAAGATCTGCGTCCACGTATGATCGCAGGAGGTCTGGGAGCTTCTGCTTGATAAACTGTACAGCTGAGAAACGCAATAATATGCGGTGAAGAAAACAAGAGAACTCTTACAGTTGACGACAAGCCAAAACAGGCAATGTTCTGTGTCAATGGATATATAACTTCAACATTCTCATTGTCCACAAGCTTTGTGACAATGCAATTTTCAATTAGTGAAAAATACACTGTTACAAGTATTTCCTAGTTTTATTACTCAGTCAACATGTAGTTAACTTACCAAAACCTCGAAGGTCCGAGTTGCAGGAGTTCAGCAAAGCAAGGCCAATTATCACCTGAGAAACATAAGATTGGACAATATTGTGACAAGTTGTCAAAATTGTTTTTGTTTTGGATATGTGTAGTCCCAAGTTATATAGTGTATCGTATCGCGATATTGTAGTTGAGTTCTGGCTTTGGTTCAGCAGGCACGATAGCTGCAAGTGAAAATGAATCGGTGTGGGAGGGGTTGGGTTGATGTTTGTTTACCTACATGTGCTGCCATCGAATTCTTTTTTCTGTTTTAAGTTCCAACCAGGACCGTCTGTAGTGGACTCTGAACCTGCATCATTATCACTTTTGCCTTCTGTAGCTTTGTCTTCGACTTCAGCTGACCTAACTAACTAAGGCTAGCACGTTTGTGGGTCTTTCAGTGGCCAAAAAAGCGCCTGTGCAACCTGCTGCTTGGCAGAAGCTAGAGATTGGGAGAGTTTTACCCAATTTAAACTGTTCCACCTAAAATGGCCAAACCCCCCCCAGAGATACTACAGCATTAGCTGGTGCAAACATGAACTACATAAAAATGTCTCAAAACCGCAAGCTTCTGCGATTTGAAAATTGTATGCATTCAAACCACTTGAACGCTGACAGGTTAACATACCTCTTGGACCTTGCTTAGCTTTAGAACTTTACTCAGCTGAGTAAATATATGTGCCGATGGCTTCAAACTCTGCAAAACAAAATTTGTAAACAAAAATAAAATGCATTAGCATAGCCTAATTGACATTCAGAGAGAATTTGAGGTAGTACAGGGGTAGTTACTGTGACTAGTTATTTCCAGATGTTATGCATGTATAAACTACATATAGCAATATCATAGCCAAACGGGAAGTTTTGAATACACTCATGAAATTGCTTCATCTTACACACTACCCCCCCTTTAACAAGAAATGTCAAAACAATGAATGGCTTCGAGACACCGAGTTTTGGCTGAGAAAAATGCTCTTTATAATACAGAAGTTGTCCACCCACGGGATAAAGATGAATACCTTTGGTGATGAAAAAAAAAAGTGGCCTACGCATGTTTTTATTAGTATGATTTTGAATTCTAGGGAATACCTGCGGAGTAGATAAAATAATGCTTAATTTAGGAATAGGATTCAACACAAAAATATTGTATGTATTTTACATTGGAGGACAATTGTGTACCCCAAAAAAAAAAAAAACACCTTAAAAAAATATATTTTGGAATTTCTATAATACAGTTCGTAGTCATTAATTTTAGTCTAAAGTTCAATTAGCAATGGAATCCAAACTCAGCCCAATGGCCCTTACCTTCTGATAGTGTAGGGGATTGTCAATGGCGTAGCACAGAGTAGAGATAAAGTTTGGCTTTGAGATCAGCGACACACACTCCTGGATCAGAAACTGCGTCTTGAGCAAGTTGAAAAATGACAGGAGGGCAAGGCATAAGAAATAGCTAAGACACCCTTAAGCAGAGCCTTTACAATAAGCATGCTGCATTGGTGACATGTTCAGTTGGTATGGCAAGATGTATGGGTTGGCTGGATTAAGTCACCATCACTAATGTCCAAGCATAGAATAATTGTGATGCACAGTCATTCTGCAGAAAATGATGCTCCATCCACTGATTAGCAAATATAATGCAAGTTAGTTTGTTACCAGGAATCATTTATATTTCGTTTAGAGTTACATCGTTACTTAGCTTTAAGAAATTCAGAGAGCCAGCCCAGTTATTTTTAATTTTCTGTTCAGAAGCAAATTATATCTTACAGAAACCATCATTTTGGATATCCTTTTCCAATCAAGTTACCTGATGGAAGTCTTTGCCACTGCTTTTACCATCGCCACTAAAATCCACATGAGAGAAGAGACAGCGTAGTAGATGCCTGTCTGCCTCAGGGCCGTGACGATTCACAATCTGAAGGGAGAAACTTTCATGAGTAAAATATTTTATTTTTCCCAACCCCACACAAGTTGAGGTACTCACATGCTGTATTTCCTGCTGGCTGGCTCTGTAGTTTTTCTTTGTTAAATTGTCCACCAAATAGCTGATTTGAGACAAAGCCAGCGAGAGCGAATCAAGATTCATTGCTGTTTGGGGCAGAAGCTGGCGGCCGAGCCCGGCGCAAAATCACCATTATTCCCCTTTAGTCACTTCAGTGATAGGTTACTTCTGCTTCCCCCCTCAAAAAAGGTGTGAAAATGTTTTACTTCCAAATGAGCTTTGTCGGTGGCTCCTGGTGGTATGAAGAGTTCCTCAGTTTAAAATCAAGTTCAGCATCTGAAAGAGAAACCAATTTTAATATGGTTGAATAAACTTTTAACAATGCTATTTAATGAAAAGGGATTCTTCGGAAGTCTTGTCACATAGCCAGCTCTGACCAGTATATACACGACCAAAACGTCAATCTAAAGTCCCCGATAGATATTAGTCCTTGACAAAACATGTCCACCAGGTGACAGGCTTTGAGGCCTACTGTGAGAAGCGACCTGGGGTAGCGCCTGAAGACGTTTCTGAGCCAATTGTTTAAAGTTCTTCAGCAAACTTAAACTACATTATATAGCTTACTGTTTATTTTGCTCATTAAAAAAATAAAAAATAAAATAAAAAGTACACGTTTGTGTTTTTTCATATAAAATGACTTGTATAAACTAGGCCTCGACTGTACGGTACAGCAACACCTGGTGCAGAGATTCAAAGCTAACTAACTTCAAACATAAATACAAACGTATCTTCAGTAAATTAATAAGGTAAACGGCAATAAGTAACAAAATACGTATTTCGGAGATAAAAAATAATATAGTGCTGGAAAACCTAAGTTTAACTAAAACACAAAACAAAGGACAAGACAGCGTTGCTGTTTGCTAATGTTGTAAACAAGCTGCCTGCCCAATGCAGAACGTTAATCGCATTGATAATATTACCAAGGGGAAAAAGTCATTAAAAAAAAGTAACGTACATTTGGAATTTGGGGGGGGGCGGGGGGTTGGAGGTTATTTAATTCACTAGTATGATGCTAGGAGAGTGTATATCGAGATAATGAATGTGGTTTTAGCCTTGTATAGTGGTGTTACGGTACTGTACACGTCAAATCTGCTAACTAAATCGCGATAAAGTAGTGTAAACCGTCTCGTCTGATAAGTGCGGGTTGGGTTAATTTTGCATACCAGTAGATAATATGTACTTGGTTCAGTTCGTCTAATAGCAACGCAATGCTACCACACTAGCATTATTGAGGGCTTGCTAATGGTGATATGAACATTTGAGGTAGAGTGAACTTAACACAAACTGTATAAAAAAAGAGAACATATTCAAGTCAAAACTACTTTATGGACTAGTCCTAACAAAGTCGGCCATCCGCAGCAAGTACCCTGATATAGTCACCGGCCACGAGCTCATAGGCCGCAGTACTGCAGTTAGCTTGTGCTTGTTGTCTTGGAAGCTAACCTGGCTAACGTTGACTTAACACTCCACGCAACCGTCAACTACGGACAGCTAGCCATCTAGCGTCAAGGATACGTCAGTTACATTGAGTACATCCTTTCCAGCAACACTTTTCACCAGTAAAGTTAAGGTAGAAATATGTCACCATAATAAGCGGCGCTACCAAATTTACAGGCGCTTACAATCCTGACGTGACGAGAATGACACTATTTTTCCAGCAAATAGACTCATCCGCGCTGGTAGCTAACGGTTCAAATCCATACGGTCACCCACTGCTGATTTGCGTGTAGTTTCTCCGTTCTAGATCGACCAGCACTTAATTGACGTGCAATAAGCTCACCATTCTTCCAATAAAGTAATTTAGATGTTCATCCTTTTCTGTTTCGTCCGCCAAACTCGGAATGCGAGTGTTGCTTTGCGTCCAATTCGGTTTGATTTTCAAAATAAAATGGCGACTGTCACTACCACGGCGCGCTCACACTAGGCATGCACGAGCCAATGCTTGTGCTCGCGACACAAATAAATCGTGCATGCCCAGACGTCATACAGCATCCACTATATGGTTATATAATAACGCTTGCCCAAATTATTGTCGGCTACCCTTACAGTACACGTTTGTTTCGGCACTTTTCGAGTGTTTTATTTTTTATATAGTTATTTTTCTCACATACGGAAATCCCAGGTTGTCCCAAAGTGTTAACGGTTCAGATGCCTTTTGTTCGTAACCAAACTCTCGCGAATGTTAAAAATGCTATATTTTGTTTATTTCGTCCCCTTTTAGAGGTTAACAGTATTATTATTTAACATCAGTCATGGTTGCGCTGGACTGGATATATAAAATACCATATTGATAGTAGTAGGCCCACTGAGTTGCTGGGGTTGGCACCTTACCGCCCCCTGGCGAAGGGCTGTGTGATAGAAGAATACCTCACAGCCATCTAGTACGCCACCTGCGACCTCTCGAACCCGCCACCAAATGCAAGCGAGGGGCTGCTCCGGGTTTCACTGCATGAAGTTGTTGTCACTGGAGCTGCTTATTTAGTCACAATATGCGAGACTATAGTTTGCGAGGGTACAACAACTTTTTTAATAGCATAAACCAGCAACTAACCAGCTAACAAACAGCTGAAAAATAAAATTTTATTATAATTTGATTAAAAATCATTAAAAATGAATTGGAAATCATTGAAATTCTGAGGTTGATCATGCCGAAAAAGATTCATGAGCGGCTTCCTGATAATAATTTATGTTCTGATCAAGGCGTGTCCTTTTCAGTGTCTCTCTTTATTTTTCTATTGTGTTAATCATACATATCTATAAAGCAGTGGCGGACCGTGACCCTCGACCCTGGGCCTTCAGTATTTGTATGACGCAACAGAGGGAGAGAGTAGCAATCATAGACTGTATAAATAATAGCATGGTAGCAATAGACTGTTGGGGACGAACTTATACATATAATAATACATATTACATATAGCATTATTGTCTGATTCTGACAGTCCCTATGCCAGCAGAGAAGGACTTGCTGGCCCTGACGGCCCACCCCTGATAAACGGCTCTGTATAGATTACCAAAACTATAAACTAAAATAAAATAACAAGAGATTGGGGCGGGGCACGTTCAGGAGGAAAACGTCCAACCAATCACGGTGCAGCTTGCTAAGTTGACCATATTAGACATGGTAGTGGTGGAGCACTAAGTCAGGAATAATTTCTTTCGTGTCTTACTGTCTTTGTGAATAAACATTTGTGTTTGCTTTGTTGGAGTTAGATACATATAATGTCTTCATGGACAAAAACGCCTGGAACAGGCAGACGGCCACAATCAAACCCCAACGGAAGGTAAGGGGGGTTGGCGTGACCCGCTAACATGCTAAGTAAGCTAGCAAGCTAGATAAAGCGAAGATGTATTTTGACCGCATCATTCACTTTCAGATAACTAACAGTTAATTAGTCTTGATCATTTACGATAAAGATAATAATAAGCTAACAGCATTTCTTCTTTTTGTGTTAACTAGCGGCCAGCCGCTCCGCTCGTTTCGGAGAGCAGCGCCTTACCCCCCGAGAGAGGACAGGACAGAGGAGCACAATGATGCACAGGAAAGGTGACAGAAGATAAAGAATACTCATATCTATCTATCACCTAATACTGGAATTGTTGCGATTGGTAATCTCTTTATCCACGACAAAGTATTGTTAACGTGTTTTTGTAAAACCTAGGCCTTTACATAATATTGATCACGGTACGTTATTTGCACAATTTTTACAATTAGCAGACGCTTTTATCCAAAGCGACTTACAATTACGTGATGCTATTACATACATCTTGCGCAAGGATGCTTACAGGTAGGTCAACTCTGGGGCTCGAACCCACGAACTTCCAGCTGGGAGTCCAACACCTAGACCACTAGACTATCCTTATGTCAGAGCATTGAGATCTTCTGTTTTGTTTCAAATTGCAACTGCATATCCTCAACAAATAACATTTCTGTTTGAATATGGACAACAACTAATGCCCTTCCATTTCCATTTGAACAATGTACTTATGACCTACACATCATAATTGTTAAATATTCAGGGTGGGACCGCAGTGTCAACTTGTACTCTATTTAGTTCTGTCTACCCTATATACTGGACCAACCACTGCTGTTTGACATGCTTGCATCACTGCCATGTGTGCGGCTTCAGTTTTACAGTTTAATCTAGACACCAAATTATAAACAATGACCAAAACTGCAAATTGAAAGGTTTTCATAAATGGACAGTAGGATTGTCTTGCATAAATCAACAATAAATGCCAGAAAAATTTAATCAATATGAAAATTTTTACCAGTGTTGACTTAACAAATATTTAATTACAATTTTTAATGTATTCTCTATTATAATTGATGGGCATGTCAAGTAATTTAGTAGCTGAGTAATCTAGCACATCATAAATTAGTAATTGCCTTTTAATTAGCTTTATTCATGGTGGCATTTTGATAGAGCCCCCTTATCTTTTGTGCTGTGTGAGTACCAAATATACAGGGCTGCCTACAATTAAGCATTTGCATACAAGACAGAAATAACGAATGTAAAATGAACGCACAAACATTCCTCCTGCATATGTGTGTTGTGTAACATTGCTCAATTAAATCTTGCTTACAGGTACGTCAGGAATGTCTTGGGTCAAATCAAGCACTCTAAACTTAACCTGACCCGATGATATTGGTGTTTAGGCTACAGGTCATGGTTTAATGTCATTATTAGATTCAGGAGAGGAATACAATTAGTGTCTTACTTGTCAAGTAGATAATAACTAATAACTAATTTTTTTGCTGCTGTTTTAGTTATGAAGAGCTAGATGAACAACATAACTACAGTGGTAACGTTCATTATGAAGGGTACCAGCATCAACATAATGGTGAGATTTCTTTCTGACCACTAAATGCAGTCTAATTACAAAATCCTTTGTTTCAACAAGTCAGATAATTTGACATGCACACCGACTACTTCTAAACAAATATTACATAGCCGGTATGGTTACATTCCTATTCTAGGACTCACTTGAATACAAATCAGTTTATCAGCCTTTGGCTTCACGCAAGAATATATCATAAACTTGTCATAATATTTCACTTGATTAGTCATTGACTTAAAACTCAAGTCAAGTTTAGTCAGTTTTACCTTTTTCGTTGTCAGTTTGTAAGGCTATGCAAATTTCTCTCATGTGTATTGCATTATTGTGTGATACAATGCAAGTCCCTTTACATCTTACTCTTTTATGTTCTGTTCTGTTCTTTTACATGCCTTACTTTTTCACACCCACCCAGCCAAGTCTGAGTGTTACACACCCGCCGACAGACGCAAAACGCTGTACCAGAAGTTCTACAGGCAGGTGCAAGAGGAGAGAAGACCTCCTGACTGTGTGGTGCTCTCTGTCACCAATCAGTGCATGTGAGTACCCAAATGCACGGCAAGGACATCAGACAAATGGCCTACTGTAGTATATTTTAATAGAGCATTGATACAGTGTGAGCTTGAGGTGGCCTGATGGGTGTAGAATTAATTCTTTAGCTAGCACTTAAGGGACAAAGTGACATACAATCTCACTATGCTCTACCTACAAATATTAGTCATGGAATAACCAAGCCCTTATTGCTATTGTTATGTAATACTAAACAGTTTAGACAACATCACCTCCCACAATTTTACACAGCAGTGAATACCACAACGCTTAAGGATTTCAAAAGCTCTTTTCAGGCATTCAAATCGATTGTGTAAACATACTGCCTTTTCAATCCTTGATGGAGGGGGGGGCTGTGTACCACAGATACAGTACTGTACATTGTCCAGCTTTGTCTTTATTTTAGACTGGGAATTCTGAGAATTTTCCACGTCGTTATCTTTCATATTACTTTAAACTAATCTGCTGTTATAGCATCGCCGTTTGCCCTACCATGGTACTGTCTAAATAAAATGCATGATTAAAGGAAATTTAAATTTCTGCAATGATATAATTCCTATGAAATCAGTGATTTTAAATTGGAAACCAAAAGTAAGAGGGTTGACCCTCATAACTAAGAACATAAATTGCCATCCCCCACACTGTACAATAGAGAGAAAAAAATGCATACTCAGTTTGTTTTGTTTAGGCATCCGTTTCTGAAGTAAATATGTTACCACTCAGGACAGTGGGGGTTCGAGTACAGTATATGTTTTCTTGGTTAAGAGCCAACTCTTGATGTTTTTGCCCAAGGCAAATGCATCAATGACATTTGACATGGGTGTGATCACAATTTCAAAGAACACACGCAATATTTAAGAAATGTGTTATTGTTCCTAAAGAATTATATATATTGTCTGTCTTCTGATTTCAGTCACAATAAACTCTTCTCCACAATAAACTACCAATGACATTTGACAACCGTTGTGTGACAAAATGTTATGTTTTTGGACAGCAGACCAACACAAAGTTAATAAATTATTCATTCAAAGTTATGGCACGTAATAAAATAAGAACTGCAACTGTAGCATGCATTTGTACACAGGAATGATAACACAAAGCTCATTGAATCCCAACAATGATTAAACCGAGCTGCCCATAGATGCACATGGCAGTGTCAATGAGTGAATTCTTTAGCATTAAAACAACATGCCCTTAAAACAAGATCCCACACTGGATTTCTCTTTACATTTGAAAATACAAGGGGGCAGGATTGGCTAGTGGTTAAGCCACACTACGCTTCTGTCGGCTGATCTTTTAGGTGAACCAGCTCCTGTATTTGGCTTCTTGTGCCGTAGTGCGCGACCGCTTTAAGAGATTCCAATACCAACACCAACTTGCCTTCAGTTGGTGTGCTTTTTACTTGCTTCCCATATAGAATGTCCTTTGTTAGGGTCGCGTGTTCATTGTGTAGCTATGCTGAATCAGTACTGAATTCACCAAGTAGTGAATGTGAATAGAAAAATAACACTGAAGACAAGGTCCAAGCTAAAAGATCCAGGGTTTAATCCCTGACATGTCCAGCCCACCTCTTAACATCCTTGAACAAGATGTCTAACCCTATGTGTTTCTTAATACTTGTAATTGCACCCAATGTAAGCCGCTTTGCATGAAAAGTGTCTTCTAATGGAAAAGAAACCTATATAATAAATTGTTAATGTTATATTGTTAATACTAGTACCACTTCCACCACATGACAATGATTCCACTTCTGTCCCATGCAGCATCTGTTCTACAGTAGAGTTTAGAGCCCAAAATGTGACAGCTTTTCATTCTACTTGTCTAATTAGTACAACGGATACCTGTAGTCTCATCTATTTAGTAGGGCAGACTGAAACAGTGGGTTCCAAGTACCATCATTTATAAAACCAGCTTTTTCCTGTATTTTAATGGATTACCAAAATTCTAGATTTATATGTTCAGAAATACTTTTTTTTTTTTTTTTATAGATTTATTTGTTATGGTCATTTGTGCTTTGTTGAATCCGGATTATAAGATTACAATGTTCAAATATAGTTACTTAGTGTTTATTTGATCAAGTAAAGAAAATACAGTAACCAATACACATTATTGTTGAAATGTTTTTCATAAATGTTTTTCTGTATATTTATTTTGAATTTAAATGATAACTGGGCTAGGATTATTACATCATAATCTTTACTGACGGCATTAACACACATATTGCAAACATCCACTGTTATTACAAAAATTGTAATAACAAATATTATTTTTTTATAGTGACTCCCCAGTATGAATAATTATATGGCATATGTATACAGTAGGTCTGCTTAGAAATGGAACACAACTTGCAAAAAACCGCAAAGCTTGTGTAAACCACTCTTATTAAATTACAAGAAACCTGTCCACTTCTGCACACTATGCATTTCCTGCATCAAAGTTTTTATTGGGTTTTATTTATTTTGTTTATTACTTGTATTCAAACACCAGAACATGGTCTACCTTTTTAAAGACATTGGAAAGATTAAAAGCGCAACACACTACCCCGAAATAGGAACAGCCATACATACACTCACCTAAAGGATTATTAGGAACACCTGTTCAATTTCTCATTAATGCAATTATCTAATCAACCATTCA
>JAOEHI010000021.1:4566952-4585282 GCA_025447815.1 Percopsis transmontana
CACACACACACACACACACACACACACACACACACACACACACACACACACACACACACACACACACACACCAAGTGAAGAGTTTCTGTCTATTTCTGAACCGACCAGCGCTGCTTAGACAGACTTGTCAAAAAATAAAGAGCTTATTCATTGACCAGGCCTCAGTTCATATTTATGTACAGTATATGAATTACCATTTTAAGTATCTTCTGTTTATGGTGGAGCTGTATAATATGTATACTGTAATATGTATATTATAGTATACATATTACATGTGATACTGTAATATGTAACTATTTATTGAAAAACATTAAATACCGTTCTTGGTAAAGTCTTCAGTAGTAGTATTAGGGGAGTAATAGACATATCTTGATTTAAATGTTCGTGCCAATGTAATGCTATTTGTGTGCCACATGTTTCATCAAGTATAGACATTGTGTTAAATCTCCAGCAAGTAACATAAAACCAGTAAACAAACCAATAGAAACAAACAAGTTGTTACTGAAAACTGAATAAAAAAAGAAAATCAAGTAGTAGTAAAAAAAATAAATGGCATTAAACCATGTTGTAGTAAAACACAATAAGAAAATTAGAAACCTCTATATCCCACAAGCCTTACATTCACCAAAAGAGGCAGAATCCAGTTTCACGAAATAAAGGAGTCCTATGTCAGAGGGGCCCGGACTCTAAACAGGCCCTGTTGGAGCTGGAGGCGGAACAGGCGACAGTTGGCGATGCGCAGGCCAGCGCAGGAAGTCTTGTAAACGTCGTCGGACAACATGGGCCGCACGCGGTGCCATGTGCCAGAGCTCCGCCGGAACTCGCGGATGTAGTCAAAGTTTGTTCCTGCGGGAAAGAAATAGTCCGCTGACCCACCGCTGGCTCATCACCATTCTCATTGTTTATTACGATGGGTGTGTGTTATCTCACCATTGTCCAGGTCCCCTACTACGTAGATGCTTCCTCCTATGGGCACAGCTCCGTACACCCAGGACGAGCTAGTCTGAATACACAGGCTCTGGTCGTCCAGGTACATCCATCTACACAAGCATGCGCACGCATGCACGTGCAGTTACAGCAACAAGTCATAGAAATGGCCAAAAGGGAACTATAGTCAATATGGTTCATGGGATATTATGGCTGACTGTGAAACTATTAAAAAAAAAAAAAAACATGTTGGTGGCATTGGCTACGTTTCCACTACTATTTATTGTATGACGATGTTCTGAATTTGATACAGGTCAAGTAAACAGCATTTGTTCTGACTGTTCTAAATGAAGCTTTATTCTGAATATGTGAATTGAATTGATCATGTTATGATTAAGACATGGGCTGTAATAATAGCATTCCGATTTTAGACACTTATTGGACATGCATACAGCTCACTAAGGGGTCAGGCTGTGTGTTGTAAACAAACCAGCTAGCTAGATAGCATAGCAGGATGTACAGTACAGGGATGTTTTACAGTAATAGGACTATACATGGCTGCATGTAAATAGGAATATTAGTGGAATATTAATTTTCAGTAGCCATGAAATCCTGCAAAGCCATTGATATTATGTGCATTAGAATGTAGCCAGTGTAATAAAAGGACCTTCAGAAGAGCGGTCAGATGTACCTCCTCATCTCATCGTGGTAAAACTCAGACTTGCAGGTGGTCATGTGTCTTCTGTCTGGGTTCTCGTGTTCCTCGCATCTCACACCTCCAAACACATACAGCTCAAGGCCCACGCCGCACGCCACCGAGCCAAACCTTTGCGTAAACACAGACATCGCCAATGTAACTGAATGTATTTAAAAACTTCCAAAGACCTCCAAGCATCCTGGATAGTAGATTTCTCCTTTTAATCCCCTTCCCAAGGATTCAATTAGGATATCTATTTTGGTTTCTTAACCAGCAACCACTCAGAATCCAGGTTGGTAGTTCAGTTGGGGCTGATAACAGAGCTTGTTCTGATTGGTCCAATCGTCTGCTAATGCTTTACAATTGAGTCTTCCCAGACATATGTAAAGCAAAGCAAAACGTGGAGGCAGGGCTTGCAATAGTATGGTTTTAAGCAGACTAATTAAAGAGGCCTTCCTTCTTAAATTACCTTTTAACATGAAAAACATTTATTGATCTGCACTATCAGGAGTTAAATAGAAAAAGTTAAAACATAAAAATCTTTAACATAGCGCTATGTGCGTTAAGTTATTTCCTTATAAAATCAACATGTAGTCAAAGTATCTGAGAATAGTGTATGTATTCTATTCTGACAAACACTCCATCAACATTAACTCCTACACTCAAGAGATAAGCTCATCTGCGAGTGTGATGGTATCTAAGATAGCGAACTGAAACTAAAAGGGTGGTGGAGGCCTGCTTGCATTTCCTGTCAAACAGCTAAGGAGTTCACCAAACTTGAGCTACAATGTGAAATAAAAGGTCTCTTCCACTGTAATGAATGAATGATTAAGGTAAAGCAATAATGACTCAGCTTACTCCCCACTCATGTCAGCCTTTCCATTAGCAGTTCAGTGGTTTGTTATTTTTAAAACCGGGTTATGAGTGCGTCATTCCTGGGAAAATTACATCAAGGGATTTACAGGTAGTAACGTTTCAGCAATGATTGGTCTGCCAGTGAGAATAGACGGCAATAGTATACAGAATTTACCGTCTAACACTTGTGGGAAGGGGGCCGACAAGGAAGTGGGATAACAGGGAAGTGGGCCAATAGGGAAGCGGGCCGACAGGGAAGCGGGGCGGAGCACAGCATGTCAACGCTCATTTTACCTGCTACACCAGCTGTGTTTGCGCTGAGTGTTAGATTTGTTTTAAAACTACTTGGAAAAACGTGTTTACTGGGACGAAAAGTGTCCGTTTGTCTATGTAGAGCGCCAATCAACTTCTCCCTGTTTATTACAAAGAAAATTAGGTTCAGCCTTTAACCAGAGCGACTTACAGTGAGTGCTTAGGGATTAGGGTGCAGGTATCTTAGGCATCTTGCTCAAGAGTGCCTAGAGGTGGGGCCAGGCCCGTTAGGGACCGAAGCCATGACCTTTCGGTATAACTAACCTATCTTAGTCCCCCATTCTCAACAGAGCCCCCCACGGAGCAGTCCTGGGACAGTCGTGGGTGAGGAGACTTCTTGCTGTGGTCAAATGCGAACATTTCACACAGAAAATATAGAACAGCCCATGAGGTTTATGTGTCCGGTGTAGCACCACCGACTGAATAAACCTGATCTCCGCTACACAACATATGTGCCCAGTGTAGAAGTTGGGTTAGGAATCATTTTTGCCATTTCCCACCTTTCTCTCATCACACGTGGGAAACTGTTTTTAAAACACAACTCAGAAAACCCTTAACTTAAACTAGACTTTACCTTCTCTCATTCATAGGACAGAGGCCGGTCCACTGTTGGGTTTTGGGGTCGAAGCATTCGGCCAGGTCGTACAACTTTCCCCAGGACCCTCCTCCCATCGCATATATCTTCTTATTCATGGTAGCATAGCAACCGATCTTAACAGGGAAGACAACGTGTGAACGTTATACTACATGGAAAGCTTGGCCCTACTGACAAAAGGACGAGAACAGAGCTGCTAAGAATACGGACAGACAGACAGAAGACAGGTACCTCAATTTCCCTCAAGCTTAATCCCTTGAGGGCAATTGAGTAGTGGGGATTGAAAAAAATTTCATAGATTGGCACTAAATAGAAATAAATGACCAAAGGCAGCAACAGAACATTGTGTGTGTGTGTGTGTGTGTATGTGTGTCTTTACCTTGCGGACCATACTCATGCTAGTCTGTGATCTCCACGTGCGGCTGTGAAGGTCGTAGAACTCCACGCTGACAAGGTCTTTGCCCTGGTTTTCTCCTCCAAGGACGTAGATCATCCCGTCCATTTCAGCCACACCAAAGTGCTGACGGGCCTGTCAATCAACAGCTTTTCCTGTTTATCTGATCCATTTTCACCCATCAATCGTGTTTCATAATGACTTTTCCATGTGGGTAATCTTAAGAGACCCAAGCCCTGATTTGTGTCTGGAATTACCTTTGTTGCTGAGAGCAGTTTTATTAATAGACTGTTTAGGTTTGAAACTCAGAGCATATGTTCCTCCCACACCAAGTGCTGAATTGCTGGCACTGCTCTCTACTCCCCCCCCCACCACATGCACATTCATGCAGACTTGCGTTTCAAACCTAAACAATGAACTGGCGGCAGAACTTTACGGTTCTGGGAGCATTTAAAAGGGGTGGTTGCTGGTCAATGGACGAACGTGCATGTTTATTTGTGTTTCCTCAGATCCACATGCCAACAATGCGATATGATGAATTTTGCTGACACTATTATTGGAGGGTTTTCATAGCGACTGGAGGATAAACACGAATTAGAAGTAGAACTCCCCTTTGAACACAAACCGAACCTCAGGTACGCTGTTTAAACACAGTATGATCTACTACAATACTGACCCCTAGTGGCCACCATAACATAGTGCTAAACCATCACACGCTAAACATGTGTGCTAATAGCGTGGCAAGACATCCGGATTTTGAAAGCTCCAGCTAAAGCCTTATACTGTACATCCTTACATATCATCATAAAGACAACATTGCTACTACTCACATACACATCACAATATGGGCACATGGTGCTTGGGGACCACCCTGGGTGCCCAATACGGAGCCCCAAGATCCCCAGGCTCCAGTGTGACAACAACCACTGTGCTAACCTGCATCATGGGAGGAATGGGACTCCATGAGTTAGAGTCTGGGTCGTATCTCTCTCCACTGGCCAGAACAGTCTTGTTCTCATCCATACCGCCCAGCGCAAACAGATAGCCATCTGAGTGGACAGGACATGCATTTTAAGTTTAGGCTTGTGTGCACATTAAATGGTGAAAATACACAGACAGTTGTAGGAGAGGTTAGGAAACCACATAGAACCTCACCTAGCTAAGTTACAGATATAATGATAACAAATGACATTTTTACAATGCAGCACACGAGAATTTGTGAGAACTGGAAGAGAGAGAAACAAAATAAATAAAATAAACAGATTTTATATTTATGATTACACCCTGTTTTACTGCCCGTGTTTTATATATATATATATATATATATATATATATATATATATATATATATCTCATTTAAATGATTGAAACCATTAGGTAATTTAGCAGATGCTTATTATCCGAATCCCTAATTTTTCCAGATAAGCATCTCTTGGTGTTACCTTTTGGTCTGAAATCATCACTAACCTGCAGCCACCACCTTGTGGCCAATACGGGCGGTGTTCAAAGGTTCCAGCTTAATCCAGCCCTGGCGGTTGGCATCGTATAGCGGACACATGCATCGAGTCTCTCCTGTTGGTTTTCCACGTCTGTACAGAAGGGAAACAGGGAGACACCCATCTGTACCATGAGCCTAAATAGACATTAAATTCCACATCTTTCCATGACTACCTGCAACGAACAATTATTTTGAGAATTGATTAATCAGCCGATTATTATTTTGATTAATCAGCCAATTATTATTTTAATTAATCGATGAATCGGATAAAAACACAAAAATGTATTTCCATAATTTTATTCAAAAAACAAAATGTTATATAATAATTTTGTCCAAATTTACAATATTAACACAAATAACAGACCCAAATGTATGCTATTCAACGTGCAAAAGATATATGCCCGTTTTTTTAAATAAAGTGCACAATTTGTTTTATTTTTTACGTTGCTTGAACTGACCTGATAAAATAATACATTTTAAATAATAAAAGAAAAACACACTCACTCACACACACACACACACACACACACACACACACACAGTTGAGGTGCCAGGGATGCATAAGTACGACTTTGCTAGCCTCGCCAGGGTGGGATATGCATCCTTGTTACCCTTCCACCGATGTAATGGACTTTCTTCTTTGGCAGGAGGCTTCTCTGCAAAGTATGCGAGGACTTCATTCCTCACTCCTCGATTCCGGCTTATCATACACAGGCTGTTCCCACTTGTGCTAATGTCCTGAACAAGCCTGTGCTCAGGTGAGGCCATTTGTTGACGTTTCTCTCTTAGCTTGATGCCGGGTAGCTCGCAGAGAGGACCACCCATGCTTCTCCTCCAGTATTTTTGCCACAGCCACAACACTGGCCCCATTGTCATGCACAATGGCGATCATTTTGCTAGGAGGAATTTCAAACCTGGCTGCTACCTCCTCCCACCACTCTGCGATGTTGGATGCCTTCTATCTGTCCTGCAGTGGCATGGTGGTAAGGCACATTGACTCCCATGTCACAATCATCATTTATGTAATGGCATGTAAGGAGGCTTCACTACACATCTGTGGTGAGATCAATTTTGCTGTTGTTGGCTTTTATTGCAATCTTCACTTCCTGGAATGTCTCTTGATATTTCCACTCCATCACCTTAGTAAGCAGTAAAATGGGTCCTTGAGGGAAGAGTGTAACCAGGGTGGAAGGTTGATCATTGCTCTAAAGCCATCATCTTCAACCATTGATAGTGGCCTCATGTCGGTGACGTGAGAAAAACACACATCAAAAGTGACTGACCTGCGCTGTTCTCCTCCTGCGATGACGATACACTCGGAGTAGCCCCGGGGTTTAAAAGCGGCCAGCATGTCCTCACTCTGTGGTGGGGCCTCCCCTACTGCTGTCTGGCAGTAATCTCTGACGACCTCTCTCATTAGTGGCTCTCCCATCGCCTGAGGAGAGGGTCAGACATTCTGCTTTTACGTTGCCCAACAAAGACACACACACACACACACACAAAAGATCGCACACTAACATGCACAATGAAAAAACAACAAAACCCAAACACAGGAAACCAGAACAGAAGGAACCTAAAGGGGGTGGAGTTTCCACTAGAAGTGCCTTAAAGTATCTCAAAACAGGAGTGAACATTGGCACTGTTGCATTTACACCACTAGATGGCAGTATAACCCTGATGACAAGCTTATTGCACCTTTAATATAAAATATAATATGACTTAGGTTTCTGAATGTGCATCGATGTCAACGTTTCATGACTTAAGAGATAAAATAATGATTACCTGTTCCCTTAGATACCCCGCATCCAAGCCCTGCAGCCAAACTGCAGACATCACTTCCTTCATGTGAACCTGGGAATAAGGGGGAACAAAACAAATGCTTACTGGAGCTTTAACATAACAGCTTGCACAAACTAACCCTTTAACACGTCAACCCACACAAAGAAAGAATCAATTGCTCTTCTTGCTCTCTGCCACTCCAGGCCTGAGCCCTCACTCACCCTGTGGTCTTCGGGGTTGTGTCCGAGCCAGCGCACCACAGCCTCCAGAATGTGCTTCTCGTTGCCCACGTTGAGCTTCTCCATGGAGAGCACCTCACAGAGCTGGTCCGGCGGAAGCTCTCGGAACTCCTCGGTGAGCGCCACATCTCTAAAGTGGGTCTGCAGGTAGTCCGTGGCGACGGCGTGCACGTGGTGAAGGCAGTAGTGAAGAGAGAACAAGCGGATGCCGATGCAGTTCTCCGCAGTGATGCAGCTCTCCAGGAACTCGCAGCAGAGTGATTTGAGGTCCGTGAGGAGCAGAAGATCTGAGGCCTGCACCATGTCCTGGATGGTGTCTTCACTCAGACTAATCTACACACACACACACACACACACACACAGTAAAGGTAGGGGTTAAATCAGGGGATCAATGTTCTATTCTGCCTTGAAGACCACTGTGGGCGGAGAGATTTTGCATTGGTGATCCAAATGGGAGTGTTCTTCATTCAGTGCCATGTTTACATTTACAGCATTTAGCAGATGCTTTTATCCAAAGCTACTTATAATTAGTACATTTGTCAATAGTTGAACTGGTCAACCACCAGTTTTTGCAAGCAAATAACATTCTCCTAGAATAAGGACAGCATCATGTCTTAAGGTTACTTTACTTGTGCATTTTTAGTACATAACTCGAAAGTTATCATTCACTCTTCAAAACAGTCAATAATTGCTAGCAGCCTAAATTACGACAAAGTGCTTCATATTCTGAGAGCTAACAGAGTAGAAAGGAGGAATTTTTTTTTAAGTTGGAAAGGAGGATAGAACAAGGATTGTTAGAGGATTCTGGAGAGTCTGGACTAAGATTATGTCAGAGAAAGCACACCGTGCAACCTTGAAATTATATATTTATTTTAAAATATGCTAGCCTATAACCAGACAATAACTGAAGCCTTAAGCCAGCAGAGCACGGCAGCGTGTTGGAGACCCTTCGAAATAAAAGCCACCCAACTCTGCAAGTGTAAATCATTGCTGCAGGCAGAATGTGTGTATGCTATTGTTACATTTATTCTGAAACATAAACTAGATTTCTTACACTGTGGCATAATTCCCACTACTGTTCTATCAGGTACATAGACGCCTGTGCAGTAAATCTAAGTAGTCTTGTTAGTTTCAGTTAGTTTCACTGTAGCTTAGGAAGACCAATTACAATCTTATTAAAAGTTAATATTTTACAATACAGCATTAATATAGCAGCTTATTCGTCTCCATTTGGGGAAACTTAGACATCAAAGCAGCAAAGAGTCAGTGGGAATAGTGAACCTCTAAAATATAGAGAGAAAGAGAAAGAGACAGGCAGACAGGCAAACAGATAGACACAAAAGAATCTTCACATGCTATTGGTTCTGTTAAAAATGTATTCCTTACTCACTTCACCACTAAAAATATAGTCCAGGATCTGTTTCATGATGGGCATGGAAACTCCCTGAAGCTCAATTCTGTAGGTTGACCCATCTTCCTTTGGAGGGTTGTAGGTTAGTTTGGTCCTGTAACAAGAAAGTAGCAACGCAATAAAGACACATCAACACACTGTAATAAAGACATCATTGTAAATTTCAAACTACCCTGTCAATATTCCAGGAATGCCATGACCCTATGGGAATAGAGTGCTTTGTTGTGTACCTGATAAAGGGGCTGGCAGCAGCCAGGATATTTTTCTGAACAGGGAGTTCCTCTCCATCCACCACCAGCAGGGCGTCATGGAAGCTCTGTTCTTGCCAGAAGGTCCGCAGAACACGCAACAACTTCTGGGAATGTTGTGGATCAGAAACCTTGGAGCCAGGACTACTCAGCCCCGGATTCGGCATGTCTGGGCTAGTCACAAAAAGGCATCATTCAGCAACTCTATATAGACTGACTACTTCTATGCAAGTTTAATACAAATAAACATCATACAATAACTAGCACAGTTTGGGCGTTTATCCAAACCCCTACCCCCTTACTTATAATTTTATTAACCCTTGGTAAAATGATTCGTGACACATTATGCAAATATTTTCCTTTTGAAATATTTTTGTTGTCTTAGTCACTAAGACAACTAAAATATTTAAGACAAATAGCATGATGGCCTAATACACTAAGTCTTAGTGTATTAGGCTATCATGCTATCATCATTTGTCTTAATAACGATCATCAAGGAACTACGTAAACAGTAGGCTCCAACTAGTTCCAGACGAGACTAGGCTAGTTAGCACGTTGGCTAAATATAGGTTAGCTAGAGCTAGCACCTGTACATTTCAGGAGTGTTATTTTGAAACTTTCACATTTTATGCGATGACAGTTTAAGACTAGACATTTAATGTGTGTGACCTTACCGTCTGAATTAGAACAAGACTGATCCCGGTAACATTTATAGCGAAATGAGTCACTTCAAGAGTTTAGTAAAGAGGGTGTGAAGACACCGCTGGGGTACGCCCAAAGAAATACACTATTCTACACCAATTAATTCGTAGTATGATCATTTACATCGTGACAAAGGAGTAGTAAAGTTCTCAAGACTTTTCGAGGAAAATGAATAGGGTGACTTGAAAACTAATGGAACGGTGTATATTTATTTCCTAGTTTCTACTGGGAGCACCTACAGCGATGGCACAGATTCATCGAGGCTGCTTCCCCCATGCTTGCTCCCTGACTAGTATTGTGACAAACTATTATTTATATTATGAAATGGAATGTCAGTGATTTAAATTTTTTAGGTCACCTAACGTAGATTGCAAGAAAGAGCGTTGTTTAGCCACGTGACGTCATCACAAGGCACGCGCGTGGCCGTAGACACAGAAGACACATGTTTTGTGCTGGTCCCGCGAGACTCAGTGAGATAAGAATCCGAACGCACAGACGTCTGACGGATGTCGGGAGAAGCAGTCTCCGTAGTATGCGCTGGCTGAACATTTTTGTGATTGAGACGGGCTTCCACGTGACTAGCGAAAGTAGCCGAACGTGATATCACACGTAAAATACATTCTTCAGCGTTTAAAAACGCGTATTTTATTGGTGCACAAAAACTGAACCCTAGAGTTATGATTAATCCGTTTCCACAAACGAATACAAATAAAGTCAACGTTACAAAGCGGAAATGTCACTCTCGGTTACCTCTGATAGTCACGTGGTTTCCGGTACCGCTGAGGAAATGTAACACTTGTTTTGTTGTCGTGTTTTCTTTTAAAATCAGTAAGAAATCCTATTATAATCCAATCTGATCAGATCGGAAACAGGACTTGCCTTATTTTAAATAATATTTTAAAAATAATCACGGGAAGTTAGCCATGAGGTGGTTTTAATGTTTGTGTGATTGCGTAGTGGGACGCTCCGTTTTAAATCCGAAACCGGGAATTATTAGCTATGGAAAACGGTGATATCCGTCTCCAGCCCTCTTAATTAATAAGTAAGTATCAGCTATGGGTCGAACTAGGACCAAACTGGAACCGTGGATAGAAAAGACAATTGCCAACCATGGGACAGAACAAGAAACAAGTGGACACCTTAAAGCTCATGTTATCGGGGTGGGTCAGATGTCCCATTCTCAGGCGCAGGGACGAGAAGGCCCTACTGGGTTGCTGTTTCTGTCAGATGGCGTGGTTCAAATCCCTGCTGCCCTGACCGAGTCAGCGTGGGAGCACCTCCAGGAGCAAGAAGACCGTGAGTGTTTCACCAGCCTCCTAAACACCACAGTGCTTCTACAAGCGTACAGCGTGCACTTCCACATGGACGTCGAACAAACCAGGTGTAGGTTCTTCATGTCAGTCGGTGAGCTCGCCACAACAGCAGCCGGGCCAGTTAAAGATAAGACTCCCTGCTGCACAAGTCTTCCTTCTGTTCGGGTAAAGATTTATAAAACATGGAAAGCCTTGCTGAATCAGGATTCAGTTAGCCATCCGGGCAGCCAGTGTGCATTTGATCTGTCCGAACTGCTGGGGGAATGGCAGAACAACTGCCTGGAGGATTTAACGTCGGACATTAAGAAAAGGCTGGGGGCGTCGCGGAGTCCCATAACCCCCCAGCCCTCAACCTCCTCCTCCACCCCTACCGCCAACATGTACATCTCCACAGGCTGGGATGTGGACAGAGTCATATATAAGGGAGGGGGGCCCTTCAGCATCCCCGTGTCTCATCTTCTCATCCCAGACGAAGGAGCTCAGCCGCCACCGGAGCAGTTACCTGAAGGAAGTGAGACACTCAGTGGACTGGTTCCCTCTGCGGACGGAGGACCAAACTTGCCACCTGCAGCCCAACACACAGAACCCTGTTATGCAGTTGTTGATGTGGAGAGGCACATAGGGGCCCAGGAGAGGCCTGAGACCCGACACGATGAGCACGCAGGCTCTCAGCCAAGCATGTTGCTCCCAGGGGTGATTGCTCACAACCGCTCCAACCCTTGGGACATTTTCCCTGCGCCAAGCGACGTGCTCAGCACCTCCTCGTCTTCAGACGTGTCGGCGAGCTCAGAGCCCATCCTCCCACAGCCACCGCTCGACCTGGCGGTTAAATTCCTGTCGGAGTGTGTTGCCAGCACACAGGTATCCTCCAACCCGTCAGAGCAGAGCTTTCTCCCCGCGTTCCAGAAACCAGCATCCACCAGTCTTATTCCTGCTTCTTCTTCCACAAATTTGGGCGGTGAGCGGAAATCTCTCCCCCAAGTGCTCAGTCTGTCCCCCGTCTCAGCAGGTGGGACCTCCCAGACGCAGCCGCCGCCTGTCCCCGAGTCGCAGCAGGACAGGGCTCCGACCGGGGAGGAAACGGACGCCCCGGACGAGGACATCCAAAGAAAATGTAGGAAGGCGAAGAGGAAAAGAAGCTGGCACTTCCCGGATGCTGCTGTTGACGCGGAGGAGGAAGGTCAGATGGTCTCGAGCCCGCCATCTTGGCTGTTTGAAACTCAGGCGCTGTCCGGAGCAGAGGCGGGGACAAGCCTGGCGTGGGACAGACCTGCAGGGACAGTTGTGAGGAAGATCCCCGCCGTGCACAGTGACGGCAGCCGCTTCTCGTATACTTATAAGGTTTATGGTCAGAGTCTCCAGGATCTAAGCAAGTTTGAGGTTGCAGATGACGTTATCCACTGGGCAGTGAAGTATCTTGTCACTCCTAAGCAGGCTAATAATGCAAACCAACTAGTTTGTTGAGCAATATAGGGAGGCCTCACTGAAGTTTTTTCACGCAATCTAGGGAGCCTGGTTTTCAGGAAGAGATGGTGTATTTGTATATTGGCCTAGTGGACTTGACTTGAGTCACATAAATGTCCCAACTCAATGTAAAATGTAAATATAGACTCCAATGGAATTAGATATTTTGTGTTTGATATTCACCTGTTCTGATTTTATATTTAGGGTTAGAGTCCAATTCTAATGTTTCTAATAATAATCTTTCATTTTTTATGGGCTATTGTAAACCAGAGCATGAAGAATTGCATTTTTATATCAAGTGTTGGGTAAATTGTATTTTCTAAAAGAATAATAAATAAGTTTTAAGAAAATAAAGTTTATCTGTAACTGTTTTCATAATAGAAGTGTTCTATCCATAAGGTGTCGCTAAATACAGCTATATTCTAACCCAAGTGTCTTGTCAACTGTGATCAATTTGAATTTGAGATGCAGGCAACAAAATTATAACATTTAGATTATCTCAAGATAGAAACGTACCTTTTTTTTAAAGGTCTATGCGCACAACCTGTGCTGACTATTAAAAGTTATAACTTGTTTTACTGTGGGTCCTGGGAGCAGCTGACCATAATGGCAAAAGGGTTTTTTGTCAAATACAACATTATTATAATTATTATATTGTCAGCAACATGAAGCACCGGTGTCTTTTCATTTCTTTGGAAGACAGTGAATAGGTCTTAATATGAATTACACCTATCACAAACATAAAGTAATGTATCATAAGTGTACACTAGTCTACATGTTGTTAGTTAGGCTTAGGCCTGTTTCCTATAATGGATGACTTTCTGCTGAAAGAAGAAAAACTGAGTTTATTCACTGAAACCTTCAAACTCCTAATGTAAGCAGGGGCCAGCTGGGCCACTTGTAAAGTTGTTATAATCCTCCTTCGCTTCATAAACAGGAAAATACATAATATAAAGCATCATGTACGCTTTCACAAATAATATACTTTCACGTTCCGCCAACTTGTCCTTTTAAGGCAACGGCGCCTGGCTGGATCTTCTGTTGTAGGGAAAATAATTAAAACAGAGATGTATTTGTCTCTGCAGCATTACTGCAGACAGGGACCTCTACCATATATAAAGCTATAGACGGGTATAATTATTATATTGTGTAAAGAGAAATTGCTTGTTCCAACTGAGCCTGGGAGTTTTAGAGTCTTACCTTCATCAGTGTTGAACGGTTAAAGGCGACGAGAGCGACCTGACACAAGCTGCAAGAAATTGTTTAAATTATTTTCGTTTTATACACTTTGTTTTGATTTGAGCTAAACCAAAGCAAGTCCCAGAAAGACTCCGCAATGTTTGCTTGTTCTCTCTGTGTGAGCAGCTCTCCGCGTCAGGCGGGACGTGATATTTCAAACAGCACATCAGTGCGTTTATGTATTGGGTGCCCGGAAATTTTTCCAAATAAACACAGCTTGATTCAACTTGGGTGGGCAGACTTATCAACACACTAATTCTATAAACAGATGAGGGAATAACCCGGCACCTTATTGGCTGCCGGGCGAAGGGAACACGCGGGGTTCTGTGCAATGAAATTTTAATTAATGTGGGTGGGCCGGGACACAACGACTGTTTATGATGGACAATTTATTTCCCAGTGCAAAGTCAACATAACACGGCAAACCTACAACAATTATTTAACATTATAGAGGACTTATGAGGCGGGAGTCAGTCACAGGAGAACGAGTCTCTGTAGACGAAACTTTTACCCCGTATAGGCTACACCGGAGTCTCTCTGCGGGATGAATCTGTACCACAGCCGCCTGCCGCCGCTCGGAGGGCCGCCTCCGCCACTCCACCTGCCCAATCCCTCCTTCATCTACCTGTATGGAGACAGGGGAGGCATAGTGCCAGCCCTGAGCCTCCTCCCTTCCCGCCAGGAGCCTCCGCAGAAGCCCCCTTACAGCTACATCGCGCTGATCGCCATGGCCATCAAGAGCGCGCCGGATAAGCGCGCCACGCTCAGCGGCATTTACAAGTTCATCATGGACCGTTTCCCGTTCTATCACGACAACAAGCAGGGCTGGCAGAACTCCATCCGCCACAACCTGTCCCTGAACGACTGTTTCATTAAGGTACCGCGAGAGAAAGGGCGGCCCGGTAAGGGCAGCTACTGGACACTGGACACTAAGTGCCTGGACATGTTTGAGAACGGAAACTACAGACGGAGGAAGAGGAGGATGAAGACGCAGCACGAGGCTACGCAGACCAGACCGGGACACAAACGCAGTAGGGCCTCTAGACAGTCCAACCATTCAGAGAGCGGTTCTCAACGGGGGGTGGAGGACACGTCAGCCGCGGAGGGAGTAGATTCCGACACGGAGACACAGATGCACAACTCAAAACCTGTTCTGGTTGAGTTAAACCACGCTGAACTGCCGGTACAGAAACTTAGAATACCGTCTAGCGGAGAGCCCACTGGGATGACGGTTGGTGTTCATCCAACCGCTCAACGATGTGCGTCAACGCGGGAACCGACCGTGTGGACGGAGGGTGCCCAGCTGTCAGATGCGTGCCGCCATCAGGAGGGTAACTCAGCCTGTGGTGGAAGAGAAAACGGCCCTTTCAGCACCACGGGAAACACGAACCTGAAGGCATTTGTCCAGGACAAACCCAAAGCGAATGTTGTGAATAACCACGCTAACAGAGCCCCGGATAGGCCTAAATCTAAGGGCTTCAGCATTGAAAGCATTTTGTCAAAAAATGGAAACGACATGCGCAACAACATCCTTGGGTTGACGTCTGAGATGCGTGCAGATCACCAGAATTCCACTTTGGCTCCTTCTATCGTCTTGGGTACGCGCGGACATCAGTTGTACCAAATGGGATTTCCAATTTGTCCTTACCTGTCACTCACGTGTCCTGAGAAGGTTTTACATTTTAAATAAATTTGCTGTCGAAAAAAAAAAATCAAACACAAACATCTTTAGCATACCTTTAACCAAATGCATGGGCAGGCAGGGCCAAATGTAGGCCTACGGCGCGCGTCCCCCAAAACGTTTTAGAGGCTCATTAAAGCTGTCATGATTGTTCAGTAATTCACGTTCCACACCTAAAAGTCAATCACATTTGTAACTTACACAACAGCAATAACACTAAAAGTCCTTAAAGATTAAGCTTTACGCACGCGTAAAACCAAGGAGGTTATACGGTCAAATTTGTTAGATTATTCTCCTGACACTATATATGTTTTTATTTCATTTTTTTTTTTTTTTACCCAACTAGGCTTATGTACAATTCCGCCACGTTTTCTGCCATCCAGTAAAAAGCTCTTAAGTGCATAAGGATGTTGTCATTGTTCATGTAAATGTTTACGAGAACTTGAGACATCTCTGTCCTTACAGTAAATATGTGTGTATCATTCAGTTAGGCATGCATTACTGCCTGCGCCTATTTGGACAGACCAGAATCAAATGTACTGAGCATATAGCCTTCACAAACGTGATCAAATGCAAACATTCCATTTTGTTCTGAACTTTGTGTAGGAAAATAAATGTTAATCTTGTTAATAATATGATACTGTAGTTCACTGACTCAAAATGTGATCAAAATTAAAAAAGTAAAGGGAAAAAAGGCAAGGAGGCTAAATGTGACATTGGCACTGTGGCAACAGTATAAAGCTATTTTGAAAAGTATTAACTCAGTCATTATCCTCAATCATTAAGTGGTGACAGATCCCACACACTATAGGCAGGCATTCTCAGATTAGACATGGGTTATTCTTGGACCACAGAATGTGGGAAGCTATTCTGGCGTACATAATTTGTGCACATCATGGTTTATAATAAAGGTCAAAGAGTATATGGTCTCTGTGCTTTCAGACTTCTAACATTGGCATTAAGCAGGCCTGACCTATTTATTCAAGGAAACCTCAGACAAAGATTAGATCGAATAAGATTATATATAATTGCACTAAACAAATTCCCATAGGGAAATTCATTAGAATTTAAGAGGCACCACATGCGTCCCAACATACAGTCAAAAATGATTCAGTCATATGTAGTTTGGGAATTTCTACAAAGGTACGGGGGCATTAGAATGACACCTGCATGAAGTCAGAGTGCTCTGACAACATCCTTACAAACAGAGTCCATGTCCCCATGTCTAAATATAGACTTGAAGCTTGGACACACACTCCTCGCCTCTCTCTACAGGCCTATGCTGTGCAAATCAGGAATGTTTGTTGAAATAAATAAACTAGCCCACATTTGAGAAGAGGAACTCTGATCGCAAGTATTTCCTGTGTATAGGATTCTTTGGTCAGACGTGTAAATAAAACAGGAGATGAAAACCGCGGCGGAGAAAAAAGAGAGAAAAAATGATGGCAAATGAGAAAAAGAATATGAATATAACAGTAACAATATATTTAAATGGAGAGACGCCATACAGAGTTTTTCTCTATAGTACAGATATTCCTTATTACAGCTGTAGTACAGTTAATACAAGTTTAATACAAGTTGCAACAAGACGCAAGACTATACTGATTTTCAATGGAATCTAAAGTTTATTATAAGACCTATTAACGTTTACATATGTAATGGTGCGTGTTTTAACAGGAAAACACAGTTTGGACCACTGGGAAATACCACATTTCCGTTTGTCTTCGTATTGTGACCACAGATTACAACAATATAAAACTAATATATTAGGAGGAATTGTCCAGAGATGTATGTGAATTCACAGTCGCCAGGAAAATCCATATTAGAAAACTGAATTATAAATGTCCTCCTCTTCAACAACAGCTTCCAGGATACCTTGAGCAAGACACCTATTTTCCCGTAGAGCTACTGTTTGAATATAATCTACTTGGCTAAACATAATATGGTTCAGAAAAGTGTGACATGCGTAGAAGCCACATTTGAGACAAAACAATTTTTCTGTTAGTTAGAGCTACAGTATATATTTCACGATGACAAAAGAGCATGAAAACCTTTTACAGTCTGGAAACTAGATTCAATATCAAATATTCCTTGTAAACATATAGTTTAAGTCTGGTATTTGTGGTACACTTCTCAGATCAATCTATCTGGCCTAAGTGCGAAGTAGAAGTGAGAAAAATTAAACCAGGCCAGCAAGGTGTCACTGATCACGTTTAATATTCAATCAAGTCTCTGTTCAGCACTAAATCACACAGTTTAAACCTTGCAGGTTCAAAAGGGGGTTTAATCCAAATGTTTATTATAAATTTCCACTCTCTACATAAACCGGCTATGCTTGTCCAAATACACACTCAACGCCAGGGGGGAGGGCGGGGCCTTGATGGAGATTGATGGATCCTGTGTAACCTACATTAGCTGCTAATCAAGTTAGGTTTCCTGGCAAAAAGCTTTATACATCATTATGTGCCTCAAATGTCCCCCAGACCATGGGTTACACTGGTAGCCAATGGCAGTTTACAGTCTGATCTCTGACACACACACATGTGTAACGCATGTTACCATAACGCACTCTTTGAACATGTGTGCTTGACACAGATGTACACAAACAGCCCAAACACACAGTATGACAGATATGAACGTTGGCGTGTTCAAAATGACACAGAACTTAATAAAAAAAATTCTGAATTCCACACAGAACGTCAGAATTCCAGTCATTAATTTCTATTACTGATATTTCTATTATTATAGCAGAGCAGATATATATCAGATATACAACTAGACGGAGGGGTTAGGCTAGTTGCTTTGAAATGTTCAATCTTATCTCCAGCCATAGTCTCATGAGGGTTGTGTTTGTGCATGAGTAGACTATTTGTGTGTATTAGCATGTGTGTGAAATGTATATGTGTGTGAGAGAGAGAGAGAGAGAGAGAGAGAGAGAGAGAGAGAGAGAGAGAGAGAGAGAGAGAGAGAGAGAGA
>JAOEHI010000021.1:4614159-4625065 GCA_025447815.1 Percopsis transmontana
CTCTCTCTCTCTCTCTCTCTCTCTCTCTCTCTCTCTCTCTCTCTCTCTCTCTCTCTCTCTCTCTCTCTCTCTTTTATATATTTATATATATTTGTTTTTATGTGTAGAATCCTAATGACTATTGTTTATGGAAACATGTCTTTCTACGTGAGCGTTAGCATTCCATCTCACTCTCTCATTTTCTCATATATTTGTCTATATAGTTTGGTAATATAAGTAGGTTTGGTAATCAAATATAAACAATCGTCAAGAGAGAGAAAATATTTAACAACCCTGTTTGTGTCTGGAGGCCCTTGTCTCAAGTGCACAATATTTAAATATGTTTAATATAGTGCAGAATGCAGACTTTTCCCCCCAGCGTAGTTGCATTTAACTGTGCAATACTATTCATTCATTTGTTCATTTTGTTTTGTTTAAAATTACCGGGGAAATGTTATCATGCTCTATTTTGAAAAATGCCATAATTTCTTGTTTTTGATAATTAACCAAAATTGGTGCCCACTGCTAATATGTATGTGTACTGTATGTATATGTTGTGAATATGTTTGTGACGCTATGTGAACATATATAATCTATATGCACTTTATGTGTGTTTAATGGATAATTACATATTCATTCTGTGTTTGTGTTGAGTGGATAATTACTTATAATGTGTGTGTGTGGGTGTGTGTGTGTGTGTGTGTGGGGGGCGCGTTAGCTGGTCCCAGGTCCTATCTTGGATGGCATGATATGTTTAAAGCCGTCTTTTTAATCTACCATGTGTCCAAACTGCATGATATGCAAAATAAATTATGAAGGGAAGGAAAAAAACTTATCTTTGCAATGACCTTGCAGGCTGCGAGGTTTTCTCCCTGACTGCTTAAAATTCTTGATATGCAAATGGTTGTCACGGTAATCCCTCGTCACCGGCTAGCAGCGTGGCAGTCCACATTCTCTCTCCGCTTCAACTGTTGGCTATAATGATGATGATGATAAATCTAATAAGAAGAGATAATAAACTATATTTGTATAGCACCTCAAAATATGTTTACAAAGTGCTTTGAGAGACAAAAAAATAGATAATATTTAAATAAAAGGATAATAGATAAAGGAAAATAAAAGATAAAATGAATGAGAGGGGTTAAAACAAGACTATACCCAATATAATTGTGAGATAGGTTCAAATAGGTTGTCAAGCAAGTCATTACAGTCTGCCCGTATAACTATAGAATTTATTAGTTATTTTTACAGTTTCCCACTTAAAGACCACTGTTCAATTTAATGGCTAGCTGCTAAAGTGATTCTGTCCTCCAGAACCATGCCTGCTGTTTTTCTGCTTGGCCAGCACAACACAGCTATTCATATGAGCCTCATAAAGCATTCAAATGACAGCTGCAATAATGGTTATTATTATTTACCGGGCACAGACTGTGTGTGTGTGTGTGTGTGTGTGTGTGTATAGTGGGTTATCATCCACTAGTTAATTATAATAAAGCGTGAAGCCACACTATGCTTATTATCAAGACTCATTTATTTCGGGCAAGAAAGGGAGATATTGGAGTTGGTTGATAGGAAATGGAAGGTGTGTGTGTGTATACCGTATGTGTGTGTTCTTTCTGCCTCTCTCCTCTCCGATAGAAGGAATATAATGAGATAATAATTATACATTGTACAGTGTATTCTACATTATACATTCTTATATATGTGTATGCCTTTAGCAGGATACCCCTCTTAACTTGTGGGGTTAACAACATAACGCTTGTCTAACAAGAGTCGTCAGTCACTTTTCATCTGAGCTTATAAAAATCGAATGCATTCATATATTTTGAACCAATTACTTATTGATGTATCTTCCCCATTTGTGTGCTGAATATAACCTACAGTACATATACTCCATTTCTGTCTATACTGTGTATAGACAGAAATGGAAGGCCTTTTAAAACAGGAAATATTTTATTCTTAAACCATTTCAATGAGCAGTGTATTAACTGTCTTCTGCACCACACACGGTATTGAAGATTTAGGTTTAAGGATCAAGGTGAAGTTTTACCATGCTAGGCTCATATCTTACTGTAATGTTCCTAGTGTATTCAAATTCTTTGTAAAAAGGGTACCTAGAACAGCAAATACACAAGTTATGAATTGCTTTCTGTGTGTTTTCTTTGTTAAAGTTGCGTGTAATCTTCTTTTGACATGACGCCAAGATGCAGGAAGTCAAGAGTTATTCTGTCCCCCACAATGGGTGGTTCACACCATCTGACAAAATTTTATTCGAAAACACTGGAAACCTGTTTTAGGCAAATGGGAGGGGTTAAACTAGACTTCTCTCTTAGAATGTGTGTGTGTACAAACACATTGTGTGTGTGTGTGTGTGTGTGTGTGTTCTATTATCTGTCACAGCAGTCGCTCGGCGTTAAGACAGTTGAGTGGCAGATGTCATCTCTACACGGTCGAGGTTAAAGGTCGCATGAGGTCACTAGGCCCGATAACAGAAAAGTCTCGCTCTCGCGCGCTCTCTCTCTCTCTCATATATAGGCACACACACACACTCCACCTTCTCTCCAGTCTGTCTCCCATGTGTCATTCTCCTGCATAATGATTGACATGAGGGCCAATCATCTGAAGGAAAATGTTTCCCCTCACCTGTCTGTGAGCCAAACAGACTGAACAGACTCTCTCTCTCTTTAATGTGTATGTAGGTTGAGCATTAAATAAAATTATATCCAACCTCATCTCTGTAGGTTTAACAAATCTAATTCCACATTGAGAGTTCTCACAATTACACAGAAAATGTACAATTAAAGTATGTAGCGTTGGAAAGTTAAATCCTCATTTGTTTTATTAATATACTACATACATACTATATATTGCATAGTTCATACATATAATGTGTGTGTGTGTGCTGGCAAGACACGTGCCAGCCATAGAGAGCGAGCAAAGTTGTACATAAACTCAAATGTCTCTCGGTTTCGCTGCAGTTTCTCCCGCTTGATATCCAAACCCCTGTATGACCCCCGAGTGTGTCGTGAGAGCCTGTCGCCCGCTGGTTCACCAGCCCGCAGTCGGCGATAGCAGGCTGATGGAAACATCGCCGACCCAGCCAGAAGCGGTTGTTAAAGCAGACGTGAATTAATGATTGAATTAATTATCGGACTCGGATACTGTACAATTAATTTTGTGGCTTTGCCTGAGTCTTTTTTCCCTGCTCCTCTCCCCCGTCCGTACGGGAGAATGTCAAGCCACGTTTTCTAATTAATTTATGTGTGATTAGCAGGACGTCTGTCTGGCAACTCTACAGGAGAGATAGTTGAGTAGTGTTAATGTGTGTGTGTGCCTGCACACACACACTCTCCTGAGAATGTCTTCATTTTCTTAGAATCTGAACTTTCTGCTCTAAATATGGAGAAGAATACAAGTTAGGTTTTTTGACAGTATTGATTGAACCAAACCAATAACACTTTCTATATATATATATATATATATATATATATACATACACACACATATACATACACACATATATACAGTAAAAAAAGTATATGTAAGATATTAGCTCAGTTGTTAAATTGCTGTGTGTGTGTGTGTGTACACAGACACTCGGTATTCAACAGTTAAAATCCCTTAACAAACCAGCTGTGCTGTAAACCCAACCCTTCCTGTGCGTCTGACGAAAGAAGCAAGGTTGGATCCACGTTTGTCTGACTGTCTGTCTCTGGTCCTTGGGGTCCGGAGACCTCGGCTCTAGCAGATAGACATTTCTGGGATATGTATCTGCCGCTCAGGACAACACAATCATTTCCATTTTTCCCTCTGTTGCACAGGTGAGATAACACAGCTGCGTGGCCGCGCTAATCAGATGAGCAGCTGTGGAACTTTATCATTGACATTTACCTACGTTTACCCAACTAATTTCTCTTAACTGCACTGCTGAACTTTTATCTGCAGAACACATACAGCAGCAGAAAAGACCAAGACGCAACCATGCAAATTCTCAAATATGCAGGGAAAGATAAAATAACAAAACAAAAACAACTTAAAAGCTTATTTCCTGTTCACAGAGGACAGCAGAGGGCTGAAAGAGTCTGTTGGCGTAGAGAAGATGTTTTTTCCCGCTTCCTGCATGAACGGTGACATTCACATGCAGAAAACTTAATTTGGAGCGATGACGGAGAGGGTTTCATTTGTTGCCTTTTTTTGTTTGTTTTGATAAATAAGTGTGTGAATTTTTGCACAGATATTTTTCTACTTCCCCTCCAAACCTGCACCTGCGTCTCGTGACGTTCATCATGTCTTCTAATAGCGTGAATATTAAAGAGATGAAAGGCTGTGTATTTATTAAAAATGGCCCCAAAGTCAGTTGATAGTGGATAAGCATATATACATTCAACAGATAAGTGTGAAAAAAGATGGAAAGACTTTATTTCCTTCACTATGGGACCTCCTCTGAATAGGGAATGTCCCCATGAAGTCTCAGAGAACAGGAAGAGGGAAGCAGTGGGATTTGTCATTCAGAAGAGGTTAAACCCCGCCTATTAGCGCGGGGTCGGAGTGCTGCGGAGATAACGATTTCCTGTTGTACTGTGTCAAAAAATCAATAGCTCCGCCGCGATGTGCTCATTTGATATCAACAATAGTCTTTTTAAAAATCAATTAGACCAGATAGAGGAGTCGTCAGGGCTGGCTTACGGTGTGTTTGCCTTTCCTCATTGATATCCAATCAGGCTTGCTGTTGTAGAAGACTCTCTTGCCTTATTGGTCGATGACGGACGATGGTTTTGCATACAGGATGAGCTGCGTGCTAAACTAGCTCAATTTGTGCCTGTTGGAGATCATTTTATCTTTAAGCGGCGGGTCAAGGTTGTGAGACAGCTGTGTTACACGCTGTTACAGTTAAGTTACAAGAGAAAGGCGTACTTTGTAACTTTCTCTTTTTTTTTTTTTTTTTTTTGTCTTAAAAATACGTATGAACTTCTTAATAATCTTTAGCAGTCGTTTCACACATAAAACAAATATAATAAATGTGGGGCAGGATAGTCTAGTGGTCCGGTGATCGACTCCCAGCTGAAAGGTCCTGGGGTTTCTCACCTCTCATGGACCTACATGTAAGCATCCTTGAGCAAGATGCCTAACCCCTACCTGCTCCTAAATGTTACAGTTGTACTTGCTGTAATACGCTTTTGACAAAAGCATCTGCAAAATGACCTAATTGTAAAGGTTATATCGATCAGACATTTTGAATACCTTTTTAGTTTAATAACTTTCCATGAAACAAATGTTGTCTGTTGGGGGCGCTATACTGCAACAATAACATCATCCCCTCTTTACACCCCCCCCCCCCAACCCCCTGCAGACCACTTGTCTGTTAATTGTGTTGCTGTGGTTTCATTAACGGCAGTCTGATTGTTTTATTGTGCTGCTTGTTAAAGAGCGCAACGCCCCAATGACTGCTGAAATGGCCCTATTGATAAGGCTGTGTGTGTGTGTGTGTGTGTGTGTGTGTGTGTGTGTGCGTGCATGTTTTTGTGCGTAGTGAGTGTAGACCTGTGTCAGAGAGTGTGTTTGTTTGTGTCACAGGCCTTAATAAAGTGTGTGTGTGTGTGTGTGTGCACATACGATGTAAGACCTTAATAAAAGCAGTGTGTGTTCTGCAGAGCTGCTTCATATCGATAAGGGGACGGTTTTTCCTCACTAGGTTTGGACGGTCGTCGCCATGAAGGAATAATGTGAGGTGTGCTCAGTGTCTGTCTGTGTATTCCATTGTATATGTATCTGTGTTTTCAAATATGGTAAATTAGGGATTTGGTAAATAACGTGTGTATGTGTGTGGGTAGTCGAGGTTGGGGCCAACCGTATTAATAAGGAGCGTTTAGTTATAGAGGATCTGTGGCGGGCAGGCTTGGTAATCAACCAGGATTAGAAATGTATGAGACCCTGTGGTACGTTAGAAGCTAACCTAAGATACTTGCAGCAGTGCAAAGTCCAATTATCTGGCTATGGCAATGCTAACTAGCTGTTTTGTAATACAAATTGATGGTTCTCTTTAAATTGATGAACCATGATAAGCTAAACAAACCACTCAATCAAATTAAACCAAATTTATCTTTGAGTGTGTTTTATTCAGGTTAGCCCCGCCCTTTAACGATAATGACCGCGTAACCGAAGGTGACATGAAAGGGGACGTAAGAGGTCAGGAGCCGGACAACATGTGTTGGACCCTCATAACAGACCAGTAATCCTCATGTCGGCGTGTTTATGCGTTATTATCTGGGCTCACTGGCTCGGGTCAAACACCATGCTATTTCACAATAAGGGTCACAGCAGCTGGGTCAACCTGATAACGCCTCTAGTGATTAGGACTGGCCAATGGCATGGAGGCAGGCTGGACATTGATGGAGTGCTCAGATAAGGAGGGTCAGCGTGGCCTAACTCCCCCCGTAGGATGATGGGAGATAGGATTGTTGTTGGACTGGACTTTAGACCCACAGGTCCACCCAGTTAGACTGGACTTGTCGGACTGGTTGACTGTGATCTGTGCTAGGAGCTTCATCTGCTTTTGTGTCTGGATGCTTGCCAAGATACGGAAACATTCACATCTCTCTCTGACAAACGCGCTTTTTTTCGCTCGGAGATCGGTTGTTTGTGTAAATGTAGACTGTAAATTGACACTAACAGCATAGAAACCGCAAATCTACGTTTTGAATGTAGATGTAAACGTGCTTCGAGAGTGCCATGGCTAAAACCCAGCTGGTTGTGTGAAACACTAATATAACACAAACTACTAAGATACGAGCGCTGGTCACCAACCATGGTTACCATGTTCTGTTCCTCCTGGTCTCCTCCAACTTCATGCCTCCTCTTTCTCCTGCCTATCAACTCCTCGCGCGCGCACACACACACACACACACACACACACACACACACACACACACACACACACACACACACACACACACACACACAGGGCTGTGGGAAAGCCATTTTATCAGCGTCTGTCCGTTGTTCTCTGCTGGGGACAGATACAGGGAAGATAGATGAGTGTTTTGACATGGAGAGTGTTAGACAAACACTCTTATCGCCCACGACACTTTTGACTGACCCCACCCCCCCTTCTCTCTTTCGCAACACACATGCACTCAGCTACTGGGGAGACTGGTGGGGGTGGGGGGAGTGTAGAGGGGGGCAAATATGGTGCGGGTGTGTCTATCAGAGGAAAGAGACGGATAAAGAAGGACGGGATAAGAGAGGGAGAGAGAGACGGATGAAGGAAGACTGGACAGGAAGAGAGAGGGAGAGGAGAGGGTTGGACTGCTGTAACCGCTTGCATGCTTCTTGGGGGTCTGGGTCACTGCTGTGGAGGGTCTTCAGCTCTCCTCTGGACCCCTGGTCCATCCCAACACAGTAGCATATACCCTGTAACCACATAGTGTTAAAGACACTACATCTAGATGGAAAGCAATAATAAAACAATTATGTCCCAAATCTAATTTTAGCATCTGGCAACCCTTCGGGGGGGGGGGGACCCAGCCCCAGCCCCAGCCCCCCCGACTTTTAAAACCACTGTGTTAGTAGAAACAGGAGGATCATGTCTGTCCTGCCTCTATCTGGCCTGGAGCAGACTCCTAGTCTTCGTCTTACTTCAGGAAGTGAACAAGATGTTTCCGGCAGTTTGAATGAAGCCAGGCTGGTTCTCAGCTCAGCTTACATTAAGCTCCCCCCCCCCCCCGGCTGGTAGAAAAACATAGAAGTAGCTTGGTGGTTATTGAGTGTTCTGTGAACTTTTAGATAAGTGACACATAAACAATTAATCATATCTGTGGATTCCATGTCAGCCTGGATGTAAATTATACATGTATACAGTACCAGTCAAAAGTTTAGACACTTTCCCATTCAAGTGAATAAGAAAGTATGTCCAAACATTTGACTGGTACTTTATATATAGTGTATATACACCATATATTTATATATATTCCAAAACATGCTGGATCTAATCATGTCAATATTTTGAGAGAGCATGCTGGATCATGTCTATATATCCCATAGCAGCCTGGATCCATGTTATGTCTACATAATCAATAACAGCCTGGATCGTTTTAGGTGTCCATGAATTTTAATAATTGTGATGTCCCCTGTCTCTCTCTAGATGATCTGGATCTATGTGAAACAGAAAGTGATGTCAGAGTGGTCGCTCGCAGGGACGTTCAATCGCACACCACCTGGGGACCATACCTGGGAATGCTCCAATCAGAAGATGGCACAGAGGTCAGAGGTCATTTCTCATGGGCTGTGGGGGGTTGTGGGATTTTGGTGTTAATTTGTAATAATGTACCGTTGCCTAGTCCTAGATAATCAATTAAGGTATATCTTACTGTATCTGTTCACACGTTACTCTGGAAACACTGGCATTAAATACATAGCATCTTTCTGTAATAATGGGCCCTGTGAGCAATAGAAAGTTATAGTGGAATCTCCTGACTCAGATGAGCTCAGAGGAACTGATCGGATATCAGTTGGTGTCTGGGCTAAAAGGTTAAAAGTTATGGGGTGATTAACCATGACTCATTGAATAAACACATTTTTATATGGCATTAACTGTGTGTGTGTGTGTGTGTGTGTGTGTGTGTGTATGGGAGCGGATGAAGTCGTATCATGTGCATGGAGTCCATCTAATCATGTGATAGTGATGCTGGGAGGGGCTTCCTACACACACACACACACACACACGTTTATGTACACATGCACACAATGGTAACACATACCACAAACACACACCACAGAAATGCATGGCAGCCCTTGCTGTGAGTAAACTGTTGGCCAAGGTAAACTGCAGTATTGACTGTTATTTGTTTATCTTGGCTATCTTTACGTTTAATACTCAATTATCACTGACCAGTCTGCTTCTAGACTAGTCCTCTCTCCTTTCTCTTCTTCTCTCTCCTCCTCTCTCCTCTCTCTCCTCTCGCTCCTCTCTTCTCCTCTCTCCTCTCTCCCAGACATCTGTCTGTCTCTTTATCTCCTCGTGGCGCCATCCTCCTGGACAACTAACCCAGTGATTGATTCCTGCTTGATAGACTCTCTTTTCTAAGATTTCATTTATTATCAGCCAGGACACACACACACACACAGATATGGACTAGGATAGAAGTAGATGTGTGTTTTTGTGTATTGGCAGCGAACACACACATACACACGCACACACTCTCTCACCTATCACCTTTTGTTCTCCTCCTCTCCCCTCAGTTTTCATACACAACCTCCTCGTTTCTCTCCTCCTCCCTTCGTCCTCCCACCCTCGTCTCCTCTCCTCCTCCTATCTGAGCCGGAGAGGAGAGGAGAGGAGGAGACAGGCCATCAGTATCTGCTGCTGATAGAGGCTGTAATCTTGCATTCCTCTCTTTCTTTCTCTCTCTCCCCCTCTCTACCCCTCCCATCCCTCTCTATTTCTCTGTCTAAAATGTACAAACATTTTCATTGTACAGATTAACTGTAGATCAATCATTTAATAAGGTCCTGTACACACACACGCACACAAGTACTTTGGTGTTGGATAGTTTACCTGTGTATAGTGAATTGCCCTAATATGGGACATTTTTGCATTTCCTCGGGGAGGGGGCAAGGGGGGGGTCCCTGAACCTCGGCACCGGCCCGCCCTCCAGGAAGTACCTGCTGATCACATGACACCACAGCTTTGGCTAACCCATAGTTTCACTGACATTCGTGTATTTATGGGAGACCTACAAACACTAGACCTTAAGTGTCCCACATTTAAGCGGTGTCCCACTTTAGGACAATTCCCCCCATTTGTGTGTATGTTCAGGCAGTGACTGAAGTTTGTCAGTTAGTGATCAGGGCGGGGCTGAAAGGGCAGGAAAGGGAGAGATAGGACATTCTCTCTCTCTCTCTTTCTTCATTAGATTAGTTGCGTGTTAACTGGCCTGTGTCATATGGAAATCGTGACATTTGCATCTCTTGAGAAAGAGGCGTAAAACCATTTATCTATTTAAATACATTCTGGCTGATATGGCTGTTGGACTTTAGAACAGGCAGGGATGATGTTTACTGATCAGTCGATCGGCTGACGGCTGATTCCTCGTACTTTTTGGTTGAATGAACAACCAGGTCCCCTCCGCCAGTCTCCCGTAGCAACGCAGCCCAGCCTTACTCTGATTGGATCGCCCTCAAATCTGATACCCCATCTCATCCCTTCTCTGATTGGATCCCAGTTTAATTAACTGATAATGAAAATGCTCAGGATTGGACCAAAGTTACTGAATTTGTTGTAAAATTTGGGTCCGAGTCTGGGGGTTGTTGTCAGGGTGCTGTGTTTTAGGTTGAACACTTTATGTTCTGATGCTATCTGAGATGAAGTGCACCTGTTTGAGAATACAGTTTGAGAAAAGGTGTGTGTGTGTGTGTGTGTGTGTGTGTGTGCGTGCAGGCGCAGCCCTTAATCCCAGTTCCAGTTCAGTTTACGTGCGGGCGCTGTATCGGTGGCCGTGTGAGGACGGAGACGGATTCGGCGCCTCAGGTGTTTAGAAACGCTCGCATAACCGATACGACCCCGGCGCTGTTCACGATAGCTCAGAGCAGGAGCGACTCCCCTCGTTGAAGCTAGTGTGTTCTCTCTCTCTCTCTCTCCCCCCCCCCCCCGCTCCTGTCGTCCTCACAAAGCCGGGAGGCGCGCTCCTCGAAGGAGTGGAGTTCGGGGGAGTTCAAAGCGTTATCAAGCATCCAACGTCTCTTCATCATGTTTTAGAAACAAGCGTTCGCACTAATCCCCCCAATAATCTCTCCAGGAGAACGGGCCCGATAAGACCAGCCACCCACGGCTCCTCAAACACACTTTTGGGGAGTCTCTCTCTCTATCACACACACACACACACACACACACACACACACACACACACACACACACACACACACACACACA
>JAOEHI010000021.1:4696380-4712277 GCA_025447815.1 Percopsis transmontana
CCCCCCCCCCCCCCCCCCCCCCCCCCCCCCCCCGCCCCCCCCCCCCCCCCCCCCCCCCCCCCCCCCCCCCCCCCACCGCAGTTCCTTACGGTTGCCATGGTAACCCGCCACAAGCGGAGGCGGCGAGGTTACGTTACCTTCTGGGGAACAGCAGGGGCAGAAGGAGAGAGGTCTTCGGCGAGGCGTCCCCGCTAAGGGCTCAACTTCCACAAGATAAAGATTGGGGGGGGGGGGGAGAGCGTGGGAGGGGGGGGGGGGGGGGTTGGTGGGCGGGCGAGAGGAAGGAGGACAAGAGAATGGAGAAGTGAGGGCGGAGACGTCACAGAGAGAAAATGTGCAGAGGACAGAGCGTGGGAGGAAGAGAAAAGATGATAAAGAAGAGGGGAGATGAGGAAGAGAGAACATAGGAGAATAGAAATCAAAGAGGGAAGACAACTAGTGCATGATGGGAAAAAAGACAAATCACCTGAAAAAGGAGGGAGGGGGTCAGCTGTGTGGTGTGAAGGAGACATAAGAATAGGAGTAAAAAAAAGACTAAAGGAAGAAAGACTAAAGGATAAAAAGTCTGCGGAACGAAAAAGGGAAAGGAATCGACTTTTTACCTTCTCATCCGGAGTTCTTTTACCAATATGTCCCGAAAGAGGAAGAACTATATGGGGAGGAATTAAAATGGCAAGCGCCGTGCCTACATGATTACAAAAATGAGTTCATCTCATAATACAAGCTACTGTTGATCACCAGAAGGCAACTGGCCCTTGTATTGTACAAGTATTTCATCTCAAATTATGTTTAAGCTAAAAGGAAAATTATCCCTTTAACACGATTTGGACCACTCAACTTGGCATAAATATTGTGTGGTAATTTAACATTTCTTGTGAAAATTAGAACTTTATATATGTTATATATGCCCCAATCTGGCTATATTATTAGATACCATGATACAAAAAGGTAATTGAACTGATAACAGGGTTCTAATAACACAAAAAGTCACTCCGGAGATAAAATTGTGAAACCGGTCTTGACAGACACGTGACAAAGTATTATTATTATTATGTATGTAAGGATGACAAGAGCTAGATATTCAGACAGTGTTCTGACCAGGAGGGAGGAACGCTTTAGGAGACTAAAGTGTGGATTAATCTATGAGGGACTATCACCGAGAGAAAAGTGACATGTGGGTGAAAACTGCAATGTAGAAGATCTTTTCTGAAACCTATGTTCAGGATGGAATTAACAGTCAACCGTATCTTTAATCTTTGGTGCCCCCTGCCTGCAGGGATGAACTCTGCCATGCTGTTAAACCATTACATCCTTTAGGGAAAGCACTCAAAAGGTCCCCTTCAAAAAATCTCTCCATCGACACGGTATACACATGGAGAAGCCATCTGGAAGTCAGCAGGCAACATTCCTCATCCATAATTCATCTAAAACTTTAGAGTCACACCACATCCAGTTATGAATTTCAAAACAAGATAATGCAAATACTGTTTTTAGTGTTGCCACATGCAATAAATGATACCAGATTTAGAGTTGGAACTAGTAAGTGATGAGCTGAGGACAATGAATTATTGAGCCAGTGTGAACTGCGAACATAGCCAGCTAAATTAAAAAAAAATAATAATTTGCGAAGAGATCCCAAAATTCAAAGTCTATCAACTGACCAAGTCAGCATATAGTACGCTTACAAAACTCCACGCGATCTCCTGTTTAATGAGAGACAACAAAATGGACACAACCAGGACCAGCAGAGACACATCTTGCACGGTTGTAAATGCACTTCTTTCCCACAGCCTACTGAGCACTGTCCAGCCAGAGAGGAAACGAGAAAGCATAAAGCTCAAATGAAAAAATGAGACGCCTAGTATTTCTCTATACAATAAGGCGGGAAGTACTTTGTCTTGGGGGTGTAGAAACCTATGGAGGCCGTAGGGTCGTAAGTACCCACCAAGCTATGCTATGCTACTTTGAACAAAGCTAGCTTTCTACAACAAGGCCCGCTAACCCCCAGAGCTGTGACCCGACTGCTGGCGTTCAGAGGAAAGGAGTGCATTTCAACGCTGTTCAGACGGGAGCGAAACTCCACCACAGAACAACGAGAAGACACCACAACAACACCACGAGGTGTCTTTAGTACACACAAAGCACTCTGTTACGGTTGACTAGTCAGTTTTAGGAGGGGCAGGATGGGTGTACTGCGACACACTGGGGGAATTATGCAACTGAGCAGGTATGGGAAATGTGAGCTAGAGATTGTAGGGGAAAGAGGGAAGTTAGCTAGGCTAGCAGATTAGCAGCAGTCAAAAGTTTTTGTTTTTTTTACTAAAACAGCACAATGCTTTCCAGTGTATGCGTGTAATCATTTCCAGTAACTGTAAAATATATGATTATTTAGATATTATTTTGTGCCTTTAACAGAATGAAGTGTGACAGAAATCAAAGTTGATGTTTAACTCAAATAAGACAAATTGCATTTCACAGCCTGTTGCTCTGGCAAAAGAAAGACAAATGTAGAAGCATAGCACACATTGAGATCAAGTGGAGTCTTAAGAGGACACCACGAAACTAGCGTTTGATCTGTGTTTGATGCAAGTGTGTTTGAACAGGAAAGACCAGAGGGGAGCAACTAAACAGAGGGTATTGCAGCCAGGCTAAAACCAGCAATACTCAGCCAGCCAGCCAGCAGATTAGATATAAAAAAGGGGTACAAAGCTCAAAACATCTTAGGAGGGAAGAACGGGCTGGGTTAGCCATTAGGTTAGTTAGATTAAAGCGACAGATTTGAAATACATACCGCCCAGATGCAAGTCCAGGATTTCACTGTAATTAGAATCTCCCCAATAGTCTACAACGACAGGATATATTAGAGATAGGAGTTATTTCACACACGCCCCACAGCGGGCATGCACACAGTTTCACAATAAACAGCAAGTACAGATTCTCTCGCACACCGACACACAGAAACAAACGTACTGGAGCCAAACACATCAGTTCTCACCACAGTGTATAATGCAGTAAAGTAGAGCCTGTGCAATGGTATATGGGACTTCTACAGAGATTTGCTGTGTTGCAGAATATGCCGAATATAAATGGTCAGTACTTGTCTTTGAAACAAAGCCACTCTTTCTGCATCATATACGGGCATGAAAATTAATTGTTTGGAAAACAAAATGTACAAAAACGTATTTTATAAAATTGTAAAGAGGACATGGATTTTTCATCACACAAGTGGAATTTTATGAAAACATTCACCATTCCAGTTGTATAATATCCAAAACCAGACCTTTTACAATGCTGCAGTTCTTTAATAAGGCAAATTAATAGTATGACCTTTAAATTATATAGACAACGTCAGTGAGAACTGAAGATTACTGCTAAAAAAATCCAACCTAAGCCACATGAATTTGAAATGGATATGGCTAATAGAAACCCTATCCTATCACTCAATCATATCAGAACTAATGGCAGAAAAGGGTTCTTTGTGGGGTTTCTTTTTTCTCCCTTTTAAATAATGGGGTTTAGCACCTGCAAGCAAATTCAAGCAAGATTCTCCATTGGTGTTTGTGTGAGCCCCGCCTTGATCAGAGAACAGGACGCCTTCCTCATTGAGAAGCAATGAGGAAGGCCAGACCCCATCCAGAATGAGCACACACAGGGACACACATTCTCCTGGTCGCATGCACGTCAGATGGGGCAGGACACACATGTTGTGGGGAGGAACAGATGTGAACACGATGTTCAAAGATGGAAAAGTGTCGCAGTGCATCACCACAAATGACACCTGTGCGACGGTGTTAAAAATGGCATTCATTTAAAAACTGAAGAGAGAGAGAGAAAAAAATAAATAAAAATACTACAGTAAATCTAATACCTGATCTTCTTTTGTGCTGTTTGGGTAATGTACAAGTACCTTTATACAATCCTTTAAAAGAATAGAGTAGTAAACAGGTTAAACATGTTTAAAACATTCAACTGGGAAGAAAAATGAGAAGAAAAAAAAAAAACTTTGGTCATTGGTTATTTGGCAATAGGGCAAAAATGAATTCTAATAAAAATCTTTTGGAAAACTCAACTCACTACATCAGACTCCAAACTACGAGCATGCATTTGCATATCAAACAACTTCATGTCTCTGTAGGAAAAGCATCATCACGTGGATGAACTGGAGTAGAACGAGGTGTCAAAACTAATACTACTACAATACCACGGTGTAATTGTTTCCAAACCAAACGGCCACATGCCACTAAATTGTTATCTCTGTTGAACACTGTTCACGCTTTGCAACCCTGTTAAACCCCATAATACAAGACATTACATTAATGCAAAGCTTGGTAAAAAAAAAAAGAAAGGAGAGAAAAACGTTTCCCCCACGAGTGTACTGTCTGTGATAGTCCCTTGTCATGGCTTGGTCATGGGGAAAACGTGGATACATATAGTTCCTAACTAGTGACTTCAATCTAACGACTACACAGATGAGCTTTCTGCAATTTAATTCTACACAAAGGTGGTTACTTAGCAAAGGGTCAAGGAGCTTTAACTAAGTTAGTTAAAGCTCCTTGGCCCTTTGCTAAGTGTCTAGAGTCTAGACACTCATAATCATAACTGAAAAACACACATGTAATACTAGTCCTTCTAGTCCAATATTGATGATGGATATGATCTATAACCAGGGTGTGTTCAGTACGGCTGTTGTGGATATTTTACATTCAATGAACTGAAACGGCAGTGGACTGAACGTCGAGTTACATAACGGGGGGATCTTTTACATTACGCAATGAGCAAAAGTCGCTGACAAAAACCAGAGCCACTGTTTGTCTGTCACTCACAAGAGCGAGTTCAAGACCAAAGCGACGGTTGTCGAGGAAAGTTCAGTTCGCTCAATTCAAAAAGTTAACTCAACGTAGCAAGCGTTCCGTCTAACGACCACACCTCAAACCTCCCTCCCCACTCTGCGCACACCCCCCTGGCTGGCTACTGAGGGAACCAATGAGAAGCCGTGGAGGTGTGAGTGACAGGGGCTTACCTGCTTCCCCTCGCAGGGCCTTCTCCACAGCCACACCCCTCTCTTCCAATTGTCTTTGTTTCTCTTCCACCTGCTCCAACTGTCTCTGGATAATCTGAAAGGCAAAATAAAATAGTGTCAATCTACGGCTATATTTACAGATAAATAGGTAGACGCAAACATACAGACAAAGCTGTCAGTCAAAAAAACAATCAGTCAAAAAAAATTACAAAACTCAAATTTACTGATGTTTTATTTTTTACTAGTAATTTTATAGTGAATCCCTAGAGGGGTTCTTCAAGCAGGTTCAACACCTATATTCAACTTCATTCCGGGCATCGCTTAAAAGCAGATTCCTGCGCTCTGGGCTTATTACCTGGGCTCTATGCAGCCTCTTGAGTTCCTCTTGTTTGGCCTGTCGCCGAGCAGCTTTTTGGACCCTTCTTGTCAGCTTGGCGTTCAACTCCTCCTCCGTGTAGGTTTTCTGTTTTAACAAGAGATTAAATGGGTCTTATGAAGACCCTACGCATCTGCTTGCACCGCCACGGGGCTCAGGATCTTCAGAAAATGAAAATACGTTAGAGAAGATCAGAGAGATGTTCGATGGGGTCATGTTCTAACAAGGCATAATGTTGGGATGGAATGCGAAGACAATGCACGCTAAGGGGAAGCATCTCTATTGGACTACAACACAATGTTGTTATCTGTTGCATCTTGGGATACTGTAGACTGTATTTTTGAACCTGTGGTTCCCTCGCCAAGACTACAGTACAATGCATCTTTGCCATAGGGATTTGGTTAGATCCATTACATAAGGTCTGTGGGGTACGCCAAGGTGAGTTGGGCCAGTTGTTCAATGATAGAATATTGAAAGTGTTCATGTCCATTTATAGAGTATGTTGCTACCATATTGCTAAATTGAACTACAATAGCAATGGTGATGCAAAATTGGGCTCACTTGAACATTATCTTGTGGAAAATCGTAAAGCGGGGATATGATATCAGTTGAGGAAGTTATAATCTAGCTACCCTTGGCCTAACAAAATATATCCATGTTTATACATTTATGTTTTAAAACACAAATTGCAGCTCTTAGAGACTATCTGGAAAGAAATCACAACGCTGAATCTTTCACAGTAGAATGAGCAAGGTTATTTTCCCTCTGTACCATCGCATGTGAAAACAATATAGAGCTGGAGCATAACAGGAAAATAGAGAGTGATTGAGAAGGAGAGGTCAGCAGGATTCGGCGCTCATCCATTAGCTGGACTACAGCAGGAACAATGATAAATGATGGGTGTGCATGAGACCAGAGACAGACACTGGAGAACACAAAAGACGAGGTGAGCGCCTTGCATCGGGGGCTGCCGAGGCACGGCGGCAAGAAAAGGGGGAGCAGAATTGTCAAGCCGGGTTTTAACAGGACCTCCAGCAGCATGGGGGCGCTAGAGTCAGACTTTGACATGCACCCAGGCGGAATTGGTTAGTTACTTTTTTTGCCCTTGCAAGACGTACAGTGTGTGTTTAGTGGCGGTGCACTGAGATATGCACAGGGGTCAACATGGGTGATGAGTGGGAGTGTATTCATCAAAACACTACCTTTGTGGCATACGATCTCTTGAACGCCAGTGCGTGAGGGACATAAACAGACTTGGGGACACAGAACAGAACAGAACAAAAAAGGAGGAAACAAACATGATACAGATGAAATAATTAAATGGGTTAATGATTATGTTAAATCAATCAACGTAAAACTAAATCACGCAACAAAATGACTAGTGCAATCAAACATGTAGTGGTAATGCCTGAAACCAACAGAAAAAATAAATAGACAGTCTAGATAAATGTAAGTCTGACAGGGTGTAGGGACGTTTCATGGCAATGTTATAATTATTAATAAATTAAACAAAAACACACACAAGGACTCTCTAATCTAATAGATAATCTAATGCTACATGTATTATTTAGACACCCACGACTTATTTTTCACAAACAGATTTTGGAAATGTCTCGACTAAAACTAAGGGGATCAATTCACGGGTTGCTACAGCCGTACCACTGACAAGGAATCATTCACACAACAACTATTTCATTCCATTTTGGCATTTTAAGTGCACAGGGCCGGCCAGGCATGGGTGGAGTTTATGTTGATGTCAATAGCAGAGTCTTCACAAATTTAAACGAAGTACAAACAATGTGTGGAAGGAAAAAGCCTTAATCCCTTCAGAATTGTTTTTATTAAATATATTTGATTTGGAATGTGAATGCCTGCCACTGGCCCTAAGCGTAATGTTTCAATCTAAACCACCAGACCCAAACAACTAGCAGCAGCAGAACAAATACTTTTGAATTTCAGTTATTTTCATGGCAATGAATACAAATGAAACCAAATCAAAACTGGACTCATTATAAAGATATCCATCTATTTTTGTGCTTGGGGTATATTTATAGTGGAGCTGAGCGAATAACTGTTTCAAAGATTTCTTGAGGAAATGAACATAATATGTCTATTGTGTAAAATAAGGCTTGAAATTGTTAAGATAAAAGGCCAGCTAATAGTCATTATGTTAAGGACAAAATAACAAACTGAACTTCATTAGGTGAAACTATAAATGACACTGAGCCCAACGTCATTCACTATAACGTGATTAGAAATTGAAAACCATTCATTCCTCTGCTGCAAAATACCTCATCTTCAACCCTTTGTTTTTCTCGACAAGCATCTTTTTCTTGTGCTCTCTCTTTAGCCCTCTTTCTCTCCTTTAACTGTCTCCTTCTCTCCTTTTCTGGTTGCTCCTCTTTTATTGCTTCCATCTTAATACCTGACACTATGTCAAAGATGTCCGTATGCCGCTTGAAATGGAAGACAGTGTTCAAAGTAAAGTGACTTTAAAGTAGTTGTGAAACAGGAATGGGTGCTCTGGATGTGATGAAATGTCTAACTACGCTTTTCTAATAAGAAGATTAATCAGTTGTGCCGTCAACTCACGTCTGCCTTGGACTTCTGGGAGGACCTCTCCAGAATGTCATCACAGGACAGGTCAGAGTCCTCAGAGAAGCTCAGGTTTCGACGCGATTTCAAATCTTAGAAGCATTATAAACAAAGAAAGTAATAACATTACATACATTTGTCAACAGCATTATTTAACAAGGTTACTTTGCACAACATTACTCGAAAGTGTATCATTCGCTCCTCAAAACAGTTAATATTTACAATAATCTAAAATTATCACTCTTCGAACAGTCAATAATTGCTAACTACAGAACGTAGTACCAGTATGTACTACGTTCACTACCTGTGAACTACCTGTTATTGTCAAGATAGCCTATGAAAAGAACAAAACAAACTAGGTTTTTCTCCAACTAAAAAGTATTGTCCATCTAGCGTCAGATAGAGCCTGGAAGCCATACATCACCATTGCAGGCTAAACAACTACTAAAACGAGTCAGTAAGACATGCTGTTGCTTTGGGCAACATAATTCACTATCACGAAGAACATGGACATTGTAATTTGTCCTGGAACAACTACAGTAAATTAAGAGACAGCGAGCGGCTGTCAGGTAGACTTGAGTTGTAGTCTTTCAGAAGGCCATGTTCAGAAGGAGAACAATATTACACCAGCCCTTTTCACCTGATGAGACGGGCGATGTCCTCTTCTTCTCAGAGTCCTGAGTGGTGGAACTGGAGGACGGCGTGCTGGCACACGACTTGTCCTCCTTTCTCTTCTTGTCCTTCTTGTACCCCGAGAAGACGGCCTTCCACAGCGACTTGTGTTTGGGCGGCGTCCCTTCCGTGCCAGACAGCTTGCCCTCTTCATTCTTGGCTTTTTTCTCCTTCTTGTTCTTGCGCGGGGAGAAGAGGGAACTTCGTTTCTTGGTCTTGCCTCCAGACGAGCCTTCGGACGAGGCCACAGAACTGTCCAGGCTTTTGTTGCTGCTGAAGAAACGCTCTGGGAGAATATCGGCCTTCCTGGACTCCAGGGCTTTAACGGCTGACGTGCTCGGAGAACCTGCCGACTTTCTGCTCTTCACGGTGCCGTCCGCAGTTATGTTCCAGGCCACTTTAGCTGAGGCACCCTTGCCCAAGTCTGACTCTTTCATTTTGTTCAGCTGCTTGGCCATGGCGTCTTTTAGGGCCTGGCTCTTGACGGACTTCTCCCTGGCCCTAATCCTCTCCTCGGCGATCTCTTTGGCCTCTGGGGAGAACCTAGTGGCCCTCTGGGCTTTAGAAGCCATGGAGGCGGGTATGTTGGGCTTGCCATTTTCCATGGCAAGGGCCAAGTGGAGAGGCGGTCTGTCCCTCGCGGGTGGGGTATAGAACTTGCCCCTGCTCGTTTCTGGGGTCCTCTCGTCGTACGTCTCCTCCACGTCGTCTGCGAAAGGAATCTCCTCCACGGTCTCCACAAAAGACTTCCTGGCCTCTTGCCGTCGAGGTTTTTTCTTCTCTCTCATCACCACGGGCGTCACGGCTTCCGGCGGCGTCAAAGGGGCTGTCCTAGGGGCCGGTGTTGGAACGGACGCCGGGCTGAGCTGGGTCCTGGGCACCGGAACAGGCGTCTTGGTTTTTGCCGGCTCTGGTTCCGAAGGTGGCTTGTCTGTTCCGTTGATCCAGGACACGTTGTGTCTCAGCGGGCGGAGAACGGCTGGAGACTGGTTGGTAGGCACGGGTGGTGGCGGGCTGGAGGGAGGGGTCAGCATGGCGGAGTCTGAGCTGGCCAGGCTGCCGTTCAAGCCCAGGCCGGAGCTGCCGCTCAGATCCCGCTTCTCTGAGCCGTTGCTCAGCGCTGGGGCGATGGGAGTAATGACCTGGCCCTCCAGGGTGATGTTTAACCGGCGGATGACCGAGCGTCCAGTGAAAGGAGTCTTCAGCTCCGCAGGCAGATCTGGAGGGGGGGTCTTTGTAGAAGTGCGGGAGGAGGACGATGATTCTGGGGTGGGAGTCTTAATGCTCCTCTCGAGGATTTTACTACTGCGGTCCAGAGGAGTGAGGCCCAGGCTCTTCCTGATCTCAGCACTCTTGAGCCAGAACTCCTCGATGATATTGGTCTTTTTAGACGGAGTTTCCTCTAAGGAGGAATCCACAGGTTTAGCCGGCTCAGGGGTGCCGTTGTCTGTTTTGGACAAGGGTGTGGATGTGACTGCGGGGACGGGCTGAGTTCTGACAGGGGAGTCGGAGGTCAGGGGCGAGGAGGGTTCGTGACAAGGCAGAGACTGGGCACAGATAGGGGAGAGGGGGTTTCCCGTAAGAGGGCAAATGGAGCGCTGAGGGTACACCGGGGATTTGGAGGCACGAGTCTCCGGCGTAGGGACAGGCTGAGAGCGAATCGGTGACCTGACCGGGGAGCGAACTGGGGATCGGAGGGGGGATTTGGGAGGGGAAACAGGCGAAGGTGAGGCAAGAGAGGTAACTGGAAGAGGGGGGGAGACAGGGGCAGGGCAAGGGCTGAGTGCGCTCTTAGCGACTGGAGATGGCGTCGTTCTCTCACGCTGAACTTTCACCGCCAACGATGGTTCCGGGAAGAAATGCGTCCCGGACGACTTGACCAAGCAGGGTGGAGTTGCCCGAGTCTCCTGGAAGACAAAGGAAAGGATCACGCAGGGTGATTTGGACCCACGCAGAACTAAACACCTGAGACCTGCAGCTCGCTAAAGAAGACACTTTACCTGTAGCTCAGGCTCTGGACTTGGTTTCCTTGGTGACGCAACAACATCTTCTTTGGGCAAGAGGCTGATGCTCGTTGGTTCTGAAAATATAAAAAGAACACTGGAATATACTCCACTTTATCTGGAGGTTAGTCTTAAGGAATTATTTTTTAAGATCAGGCATATTGACTCTGACCAATGCTGGAGGCCGTGCCGAGGCTTTCTGCTTTCCCCTGCTGCTCAGGAAGTGCTTCGGTGTGCTCCGACTGGTGCAGGAGGGCCTCTGCTTCAGCATCAGATGGAATGTCATCTGGAATTTAATTACACAACAGACCATTACCGGTGTTGATGTTAAAACGTCATTAGCCCTTTATGGGAGAGTTGTCCCTATAAAAAGGGATACAGTGGGAGGGGTGTGGTGGGCAATCTCAGTATACCAATAAAGGTCAAATCTATCAATGTTGTCGTAATGGGGGAGGCACTTACACTTATATACTACTGTATAGTTTAATCTATAAAGCCGAGAAGACAAGGAGGCTGAATGAATCAGCTGGGTTACTGCCTGGTCAGCGTAAATACACAGTTTGTGCCGTGACATTCAGAACCTGTGATGTTGCGTAATATCTTCTAGCCCACCTTGGTCCATCTCTGTCCCGGGCTCCAAATCTGGACTGCCTGCTTCCGCTTCTGGTTCTTCATCCTCACAAGGCTCTGCGATAGCAGAAATGTAAAATGACTCAGACGACCTTTATGCTTTCCTCAGTGCCCATAAAAAGTGAGCCGGAGACCTTTTCTTATCTAATAACCTAACCGTATCTGAAACGTTTTGCTTCATTCACAATTATAATATAATAGCAGGAGAAAGAGATAGGGGGGGCAAAAATCCTATAATCCCTTTAAAATAAAAATATATATCAAAATACCAGTATTGCGTGTGGAATGCAGATATAGAAAGTAATTAAAAAGGATGAAAGAAAGTCTACCAAGTCCATTTTCTGTGAGGAAAATTCAAAAGGGGGTGGGGAATGAAAACTTTGGCATGGAATTACAGAAATGTATGTTTAGCAAAATAAAGTCTCAAGAACTACTGCCGATACTGTATATGTATGTGTGTGTGTGTGTGTATATGTGTATATATATATACACATACATACACACACACGAACGAGGATAAGCAAGGACAAGCATTAGTTACATGCACCTATCCATTTCTGCACAAGCAAATGGATGACACTGGAACCAAGCCACTTTGCAGTCAAATGTGCGTTAACATTTGTCAGTCAACAACAAGCTGACCCTCATTTGTTGACATTTGTTGCAGACGACAAAATGGGAAATCGAACACCACCAACTCAAACATACACTTCGGCTGGTACATAATTGACTAACTTACTGCCCCAATTGGATTCACAAGAACATTCACTAGCTTTTAGTCCAAAAGTCAATATAGCCCAAAAGGCATTACAGATTAGAACAAGAATGAAACTATACCATCTAAAGCCCCGGAGCCATTCTAGTTTTTAAATAATGGCACACCCAAAAATAAATCCAGTTTACACATGCCCAAGTAGAGAACATTTGACATTCTTAAAGGGTTCATTAAATAAATGTAATTCTTTTAAACAAATAAATACAAGAGCGCTAAGGAATTCATTCCCTGGATTAAAGACACATTTCTGACATAAATGACTAATCAAATAATTCTATGGTTTAAAAAAAATAAACAAAAAAAAAAATAAATAATTTGTTTTAAATCTTTCACTAAATAGGTCACTCTGGGATTAACTGGCTATCAGGGTAAAATCATTGAAGGCACAACAGACTGAATATTTAAATTATGCTTTGCTATTCCACTTCGTCACAAAAGGTACCATTTGCTAGTTAGCGACTTAGTAGGCTGGGATGAAAAGCGGTGTCATGAAAAAGATTAAAATGCAGGAGATATCTAACCCCGAGACGTCTGCGCTCTCCGGTTTGACAGCGTTACAGCGCGCATGCTTGTGAGCCTGCTGGTCTCTGCACGTGTTTCCGCATGCTCCAGGAAATACCAGTTGAAAGACAGAAAAGCGTACAAGCCTAAGGCGGGATCTCGTGAACCCCGTTTCAAGTCTGTGCTACCTCCACACATGGACTCCAACCAGACTCTCACTGCCTCGTGTCGGGGGGATGCGTGGGCCGAGGCTATGCCCAAACCAGGAGACACGAGGAACAACGGGAGAGAGAGATCGCAGGGAGATCAGACAGGTAATTAGACACACGGGAGAAAATACAGCGCAACACAAAAGAACAAAGCACAACACAAACTTAAAAGGAAGTAAAATTAAGGGGGTTACGGTGCAGAGGGACATTATTGGAGGCTTTCTGTCGACCTGAGACAAATCAGCAGCAGCACTGAAGAACATAAAAGGATGAGACATTCCAATGAGTAAAATGCAACACAAAAAAATTTACCAAAACCACAAATGATGAAACACAACAGATGGGTTAGTTGGAGGAGGCGCGTCCGTCTAATAAACTGCAGCAGCTCCACAGATGGACATGGAGCACACCCGCCTTTTATTTCCCCCGAGACCTAGGGCCCGGGACTGGCCCCGGTGAGACCCCTCCCCCAACGGTCCTGCTCCTCTGGACGGGGTTTACCTGTGGAGGGGGGCTGGGTGAGCTCAGAAGGTTGGCAGAGTTGGGAGGCCGGGGCCGGGTGGACCTCCCCGTCCACCGTGGACTCCCGGTGGGTCCGCGCCAGGCCTAGAAGGGCCTGGGGGTCCGAAGGCGCCAAAGCCTGCTGGATGTGAAGGTTCCTGGCTGTGTGCGGACACCAGCATGTGTGCAGCACATGTCGGGGGTGCATGGGTGGGTGTGCGCGCGCGGGTGGGATCGTAGGATGAAAGGCGAGGAGAGGACAAGACACAGACCAGAGGGACAGGGGAAGGAACACAGAGGGAGACGGAGGGAGACGGGGGGAGACAGGGAGACAGAGGGAGACGAGGAAACAAAAGGCAGAAAGAGGATTAGAACACAGCGTCTGTGAAAAAGGCCTGGTGGGGGGAAGTGAAGGCGGCATGCACTATGCTGCAGCAAAAGGTCAAAATGGAAGGGACACTCCTCCATTTGTGTCCTGAATTTCCCTTGTGGTTAAAACCAGCATTACAAAAACACTGCTTTTGGTTTGAAACTCCTCTCTACTACTCGCACCTTTCTCTGCGCCTTCCCCTGCATGATGGTGTCTTAAACATAAACAGGGAGCCTTGTCAGAAATGTGGGGTTCTGGGGGCGCTCAATTGAGGAGTGTACCTATAAACAGGATCATTCTGTCACAACTGCAGTGAGTATGTCTGTCTGTATCACTCATATTAGTATCTGAAAGGCTAAATATTGGACAAAGTGGAAGTGTTAAATAGCAGAAATAAATACATTTAGGTCTTTAGAAGAGCATTTCTATATAAAACAAACGTAAGAACACAAATTGCCAAATGCAAACAATGCAGAAAGAACCCCAAATAAACGCAAAAAAGAGCAACACTCCAAGCCAAGGAAATTAAACCCAAACCAGGGTTACAATCAGAATTACTGCAAATGCATCCACAGGCAGTGTTGCTACCTTTAAATGTACCAACATCCTCTTCATCTGAGAGATACTTCTCCAGCCAAAGGCCAGACTGGAGCTCCCTGTCCCAGGGCCAGTACTCCCCCTCTGACAGCAGGGGGAGACAGAGGCCCAATAATAGCACACAGATGAGAGGGGGACACACGGAGGGAGCAAAAGAAGAGATATGAGTGGAAAGGAGTCAGGAAAATGTTGAGGATGAGAATGTTTGAAACAGTGACAACACACATGAAACGGAGTTCTCTTCAAATAGGGTAATTTTTCAGATTAAACGATTCAGATTAAAAAGACACAGTAGGCAACTTCTGAGAATAGACATTTGAAAGTGTACAACAACAAAAAAAGAAGAAAAATACAAAAGATAAAGAAAATGACACCCACCCTCTCTGCTCCTCTAGTCCCCTCCCCACAAAATAGCATTTTCTGTGCTGGAGACTAGCATCCCCGTGACTAGAAGGGAAAAGTAGGCCTTCTTGCATCTGAATGATTAAATCCGGAGTTGGTGAGCGTAAAATGCAGAGCCATGGACATCCAACAGGGAACAGACGTGTGGGATAACCTATTGGGTTTACTGATAGATTTACTGATAGCTAGTGTGATAAGAAGTTGCCTACAGTGCCTTTAACCCGAGAGATCAGGACAGCATGTAAACACATACATACGAATGAGGAGGTAGCATGGAAACTCTGGACCACAACCAGGGAAACCAGTCTGAACACCATTTCCTCTGATCCTTGAAAAACCTCCAGAAACACCGGGCAGGAAGCTACACAGCCGCAAACATCTTACCATCGCTTGACTCCCCATCTTGCTCCTCTTCCTCCTCCTCCTCCTCCTCCTCTTCATCCACTTCCCCGTCTCTGCTGACGGTGTCGACCGGGGGCTGCTCCTCTCCCACGGCCGCCCGGTCCTCCTCCTCGTCCTCCTCTTCCTCTTCGTCCTCCTCTTCCTCCTCGTCCCCCTTCAGCTTGGCGTGGATTTCTACAGCCTCCTTCCACGGGACCCCCCCGAGGTCAGAGGGGCCGTGGGGCTCGGGCTCCGCCTCTTCCTCCTGATCCTCCTCCTCCTCCTCTTCCTCCATGTCGGACTCGGAACTACTGCAGGCACACAGGGGAAAGAGGGATGTGTGAGAAGACGATATAAACATATACATAAATATTATGGATATTGAAAAAAGGAAGAAAAAGAAGAAATTGCCACACCACTAACGAACACAAGCATCTTGAAATTGAGCTTGAAATGTATTGGCCACCATGTTTATTTTGAAAGTAGCCACTCCTGCTAGCTTATGAAGACATTCATTAACATTGAGAGTTTACTCTTGTCCCAGTGTGGGTTACCATACCCCAAGTACCGTTAAATGTTGTCATGAATGTGGAGTAGTAGTAGAATTGATATTGTAGTAGCTGAATCTGCCATAAACAGCGGTAAAACAGCAGTATTTCTTTACATGAGAAAGTCTTTGGCTTTACATGGCCGTGTTCTGACAAATGTCAACAGGCAGGATAGTCTAGTGGTCTAGGGGTAGGACTCCCAGCCAGTAGGGGGCAGGATAGTCTAGTGGTCTGGGGGTAGGACTCCCAGCCAGTAGGGGGCAGGATAGTCTAGTGGTCTGGGTGTTGGACTCCCAGCCAGTAAGGGGCAGGATAGT